>VDFB02375073.1:0-28164 GCA_007258455.2 Sequoia sempervirens
TTGAAGTAGTAGTTATATAATTAAATATATATATATATGGATATACACTAGATGTATATATTTTATATATATATATATTTAATATATATGTGTATTCGAATATAGTTAAATTTAAGTTGATTATTTTTATTGAAGTTGAAATAAGATTGATTTATTTTAAGTCAAATGATTCTAACTAGCAAGTTGATTCGATTATTTTGTATGAATGAGAAAACGGAATTAAATGATTAGTGTTAATTCCTTAATGTTGCCAATACGATTTTATTTACTTTTGAGTATTTGCAAACAAGGTGTTATTGGGTGAATTGGATTTAGAAAATCCTAACAATAGTTTAGTTATAATTGTGTTTGAGTTGGAAGGTGTATGTAAGTTTTTTATTTTAAAATTAGTGCTATTGTATTTTGGAAATTAAGGTTAGTGCAATGATTAAATATTTGTTAAGGGTTAGGGTTGTAATTGAAATGAATATGGTTAATGTGTTTACAACGACCTGTTTGATTTGATGGAATCTTAAAGTTCTTGTAAAGGATTTGTTAAATGTCAGGATTATGTACGTGGTTAAGTTATATGGATTATAATTAGAGCAAAATTGATGATATTAAATGTGTGTAAAGAAAAGGGTTATTTTATTACGATGTTGTTATAATGGGTAGAATGTTATTTAAAAGTTCTTGTATTCCATTGCCTTAAATGGTGAATGGGGAATGTTGTTTGTTTTCCAGATTGCAAGGAATAGATAAGGTTCATAAAAAATTATATTGTTTAGAACTTATATGAATAGTTAAAAGATTAAGTATATGAGGTATATATGGACTTTGGTTCCTGTTTTATGAGAAAAGATCGTTATGTTGAAAGACATCTTTAGTTATTTAAAGAACGTGTATTTTTATGATTGTTGATTTAAGCAAATTCTTGTTGGTATTGTATGGGCAATATTGTTATGATTGTAAATTTATGAGTGTACTTTGGTATTACTGAGTTTTTCTTCCAGAGGCTAGGGAACTCATTGATTGAGTTGTTTGTTCTATTTGGAGTGATTTTTTTATGTATGTCTTCCAGATGGGGTTTTCATTTAATTGTGTGGGTTGTCGTAATATGTTAGTCAACCATTGTATTGCCTTGGGTAGGGCGTATAGTTGTATCTGGTAGTTTTACCCAGTTTTTACGAACGGGGATGGTTTGTACCTCCTTTGGAAGGAGTGGTTTATGTGTTTATTGCCTCCAGTGTTTGGAGAGGGTTTTGACTTTTGTTGCCTCCTATGTTGGAGTGGATTTTCATTTTATGTTCCTCCTAGAGTTGGAGTAGTTTTATCTTGTTGGTTTGCACTTGGGATTCCCTTGGTGATTGGTTTTGTTTGGTATGTTGTCAAGTAGAAGAGTGGCTTCTATTAGGGGCCAGTGCCCAAAGAGGTAAACTGGGAAACCTTCAAAGGTGGTTTAATCAAGTGATAACTAAAACAATATACTTAGAAGTTAGGTAGTTTTTCACATTAATTAAGATAATTGAGCCTCACTCATGGACGCAAGGGCTTGTATAGACTTGGGATGAGACGAGAAAGCCTAGAATGGCAAGGTTATCTATCTTGTCCTTACAAGAGGTATTTGATTCTGTATGAGTGAGTATGGGTGTCGAGATTCAGTAGAGGCCACCAGGACAACTCATAGTGGGGGCTGGAGCCTAGGAAGATTCCCAGAGGATATCCCATGACAAGCTGTGTGATGACACTCTTTCTACGATAACAGTTGGTATTTAGTTGTATGTGTATGGTCTTCTTATCATACTTGATCTGTTTTATTTCTGGAAGCAATGTGACCTATGTCAATGATGTTGGAGTTGTACTTATGTTATCCATATGGATGTATGGTTCATGTGTTTAGTTGTGTCAGTGTGAGTTAGGCTGTGTCTAGGGGTGGATGGTCTTGTCTAGAATTCATTTTTACTATCTCCTAACACGGGGGGTGAGCCTTCGGGTATCACATGGTTGGGTGGAACATGCACCTTAATCTGTTGGTTTGTCTTCTTGTTCGTGTGAACAAGGTTTCTAGTTGGAGAGCTCATGGGATCCAGTACCTTCATGCTTTATTCTTTCAGTTATTAATGTAATTTATTACCCCTCTTTGTATCGAGATGGAAGCTATAATTTGTAACCTTGTTTATTGGATTTACCTCATTCGGGGAATGAGTGTTGTAATTGTATTGTAAATTTATTGTTATTTGAAAACATGTGGTATCTCTTTTGCTTTGATGTAATTTATCATGTATGGAATGTATGCATTCTTAATTTGTTAAGTAATAAATGTTATGTTTTAATTCATGTATCTAGTGTGGGTTTAAGTAAACTCAGTCTCATAACCTTAGGGGTTGTTGGCAATGGGTAGTGAACTTGCATGTTATTTGTACTTAAAAAAGAAAAAATTATTGTGTTTGTGTTGTTAATTGCAACTTCCCTTAGGGTTGTGTGGCGGGGTGTTACAAGCCACATTCTTTCTCTAGCTTGACACATATCAGATTCATCAGTTCACACTTCAAGTTGGGATTTCATGGTTATTGATCCGCATTGGTTTAGATCCTTCTTAGTTTGAGGGCCATGTTTTTATAGTTAATGTTGCAGAGTCTTTATGGTACTTGTTCCCATGGAAGAGTTTTAGTCATAGTTTGGCATCGGCATCGAGATACATGATTTCCAGATTCTGTCATCATCTCATCTACTGTTATTTCACAGATTCCAGACTTATTCCAGTTTGTGAGTTTTCCAATGTTCTATGCCATCGGTTCTGCTATCACATTATGATTCTATTTTTGGTTTCTTGTAGACAGAAGTATCATTCTTTGCTTGTCAGATTGCGGTTCCAATGTTACTCGATAGTGTCCTTCCAGTGCTTCTTTGTAGCAGTCATCTCATTGTAGGGGGAGTTTTGTCCCACTGGGTTTTCCTTCTCTACCTCATCATTGCATTTGTAAATGAGTGGCACCTGATCTGCATTTGTAAATGAGTACCTGATCAGGCCTTGTTGCCGAGACTCATCTTTGCATAATAATTTGCTTCTCCCTAAGTTGCACTTATGGGGGGGTGTTGGTGTAATTAAATATTTAATTACACTTTACATAAGTTTATTTAGGAATTATTTAATTTCTAGGTTATAGGTTATTATCCTTATCTAGTTGAGTTGTCTTTTTGCTCAAAATAGGATTGGGGTTGTGCATGTCTTGCTTTTTGCATGATTTCCTTTTTGAAAGTTTTTGTAGTATTTGTAAAACAATTTCTTTCAATAATCATAATTCTGGTTTTAGCTTGCACAACTTTGGCTCTGAGGGTTTACATAACTTCTCTTGTTTTGTTTTGAATATCTGTTGCATGTGATAGGTAATTGCTTGCAGGTGATTCTTGTGGACTGTGAAGTTGGTTTTTCAACTTCTACAATTCTTTGTTCGACTTGTTATAGAGTGTTTATGTTTTGGATTTGAAGGTTTGCTTCTACAAAATCTTTTAGCAATGTTACTAATCAATTTATTGAATGATATTGTGTAGTTTTGAGAATGTCTAGATGGAGTGGAAGGAATTTTTTTTCAACAAGACAGGAATCCATGGGGTAGGAGTCAAGGATGCCAAGGTTTTGAATATTCAAGAGGATCTAATAAATATCCTTTTTAGGGATAAAGGGGACTGAAACACTCTTGGTTTAGAGGACACCCCCTACCCTCTACTTTCCCACTTAACCCTAATGTGAAGATTGGCTTAGGGAGGGATGCATGAGTTTCACTTCACTTTGAGCCTCAAATTGGAACATAATTAATTTGGCCTCTCGAGGTGGCTTGAATACCTTGGACAATCTGAGGCCTATGCAAATTAACTCAATAGTTCCTAGGGGAGATGGGCCTATAAAGGAGCACCCTAACTTCACGTTTCTTAAAATCCTGTGTAGAAATTTCAAACCACTTCCAATTCTATATAACAATTTTTTTGGCAACTTATGTGCTTCTATATTTCGTTTTAGGCCCACATCATCAAATATGATGTCACATCAACATGCTTTTTATTGAGGTATCCAAAAAGGGCCTAAAAAAAGTGAGACTGATAGTGGTGCACTAAGTCATGTTTTATTGGTGAGTTGATGTGGCATCACATGATTTGTCACTTTGCATACTTTATGGATAAAAAGTGTTTTACAGTTGGATATTAAGATGCTCCACTATGGGGTCCACTGAGGACTACTTTTATCCCCACTATTGAACCCTGCTCCATTATGGGCCCCTCTAACCTACTTCCTAGCATTCTACTTGGGCACAAAGTAAAACCTTTGCTCCAAGATTACCTTTGCAACTACTACATGAAATGTTTTAGTTGTTAGGATGTTAAACTTGAGATGATTTATTGTCTACTTTTAATACAATGGTCACCCTTGTTTAACATTACCCCACACAAAATGATTGTCATGCTCAAACTTCCATTCCTACAACTCTATCCTCATCTGAACAAACTTGGTCCTCATTTATCAATCTTGTCATTACTAGAAGGCAGATGATTTTATTTTATTTTAATTAATAAAAAATTTACATTGTAGAAACTTCATTATATCCACAATAATATATGTATGCTATTTTGAACATCACAATATACTAGTATTTATTTGAATTTATCTCACAAACAATATCATTTGCTAAATGGATAACAAATTCGTCTCATGTAATACACAAATGAATGCAATAAATAGATATTTTTTCTCTAATTGATCTTCTAATATAAGATTATTTTAATAACAATATCTAATATAAACATATAAATAATTTATATCTTTCAGATTGATACATTATTTATATATTATATAATTAAAATATAATTAATATATATATATATATATAATAGAATTAAAGAGCACATATAAATAAATTAATTAACTATTAATTTTAGATTTAATTTATACTATCTAAAATTATATTAAATACTAATTATAATAATTCTATATTTATATTTAATTTTTTTTAATTATAGATTTCAATATATAATAATACTAGCAATTGCACCTTAGTGTGCAATGGGTACACCGAAGAGTTGTGGAAGGTCATTAGGATTATTTAATTTTTTTAAAATCCTTCAATTTATTTTTTCTTCCCCCTTTACCATTCTTTCCTTAGGCTAACAAGATCAAATTTATAATACCATTATAATGATTTCAATATTTTTTTATAAAACAGATTACTACTTTTTGATCACCAAGATTAAATGAGGGTGAAGTGAGTGTGTATTGGACACACAAGCACACACAACAATAACAACAACCTCACAAAGTTTAATAATAGATTACTCGAACAATATAAATAAGTTGAAGCTGAATACATATATGCAAATATGCCATAATATTATCAAATAAACAAAATATAAATATGAATCAAATCGGCTATTTCCAAATAGAAATCCTTGTATGAATATTAAAATTAAAATTTTAGACATAAATATAACCTCTATATGAGATTGCTCTTAAAATTAATATTTCAAGTGTCTTGGATTTACCAGAATTTTTAAAATAAAAACCCATACCCTTATATTATTTATCATATATATTATTTGTTTCTACCAAACCATGACCTTTTATAAATATATTTTTACATCCCTAAAGAGAAAATTAAAATAAAACCTACATAAACTAAGTCACCAAAAAAGCATTAGAATGTGGAGTTATATTTGTAGAGTGAAGAGAAGAATATTATTTGCTTAATACTCCACAGATTTAAATGTTAGTTTGTTATCTAGTCATGCTTATCTAAAAACTATATTACACAAAATTTTAAGTAGAGGCTTGATGCCCTGATCATACCATTTTTGAAGCTTGCTATTAATGGTACATTATTATTTGGAGATCTAGTAGTTCAATTTTCCCATATAACAATTACATACAATTTTTCCTTGAACAAGAATAGAACTTTTAACAAGGACAGATATTTCCTGTCATGGCTTGCAAGCCCTCGAGTGACTATAGACCTAAATATCCAAGAACAATGAGGCCATATACTATAGCAAAAAAAATCTATAATATGCTGTAAAAAATATTAAAGCATTTTGGTTAAATGCATAGGAGAATCTGATACCTTATTTGCACATTCAGCATTCATAACCATGTTTTGACCACCAACAGTTAAAAATCTTTAAACCAAGCATCATTGACAATTATCTTCAATTAACAAAAAAAAATGCACATTTGAAAAAGCGTCTGTATACAACTGAGAATTTAATGGCATGATACATCATATCCAAAATCAATTAGAACTTGATTTAGAGAAAAAGGTGAAAAAATCTAGCATTGGGACTACATGAAGCATTTGAACAAAATGTTGCAGAGCTTCCTCACCGTACCCATTTAGGCAAGTCTGAAAGTTCTCCCACAATTTGATGCATCTCTCCAAGACCTGACCTCATCAACCATTTTAAGATAGGTGGTACTCTTCCATTGGTTAATGCTGAGTGAAAACCAGCCAGTTCAAGTTTGAACACCATTAAATGCTCATTTACTATCCATCCCAAGAGAGTGTTGCTTGACATATAGAATGGATCCACCAACATTATCTTATGCTTGACTATAAAATTATGCATGTCAAAAACATAAAACTTCTTACCAATGCCATCCACATAGAAATTGTCAATCAACTCATAATTTAACAAATCATGTGAAGATGGTGGATTGTTGTACACAATCATAGAAACAATATTTCTTTCATCCCTTTCGTTGGTGTCTTCATAGAATTCATGCACATCTTCTGCAACTTGAGGATACCCATCATTATTTGTTGATCCGTAGAATGTAGCGTGATGAATATCACACACATTACCAATCATCACATCAAGCTCATGGCTGCAAGCTATCCCTTCTTGAGGAAAGTTCTCTTCCCAACTCAAGAGTTCACACTCTTGATTTACCTTCCAATTACCATCATCTTCATGAATCTCCTTAAAATTAAGCAAGGTTTCATCATTATGGAGTTCATTAATACCTTCAACTATTTGCTTGATCTCCATAATCCTTGTATCAGCTTCTTGTCCTTCAAGTGTGGCTGCAATAAGAGTTTGATTTTCTCCCTTGCATAAAAGTAGGCCTGGAATTTGACAACCACCCTTGCCTGTCATATGAAAATTTTGTGACGGTTTGTTCATTTAAATACCTGTCATTTTACGTTTTATGAAAAAATTTAACTGTCAAAAAAAATATTTAAAGTATCTAAAAAATCAATATATTAGTAATCTATGAAATATTATTTTATAAAATAATTATGTTAGAAAATTTACAAATTTTAGAAACTATGCATGCACTCAATTAGTAAATCCAATTGCATATAATAAATTTTATTGATAATTAAATAATTATATATATGTAATTTACATTTTGACAATGCATAGAGTATTAGATTAAGAATAATTATATTGCACAATATGATTGTTTTTTCCATATATTTATTCTCTAATTTGTAAAATTGTATTACTATTTTGACTATAAATTAATTTATTGATTTCATATGTGTAAATATCATAAAAACACATTTAAATATCAATTTCAAATCAAATCTAGCAAGAAATAATTATATAAAATTAAAAATAGTTCAATCCGCAAATTGATCTATCTAAAATCATATTTAAATATCAATTTCAAACCTAACTAGAAATAATTATATAAAATTAAAAATAGTTTAATCCTTATTCAACTCATTATCTAAAATTTCAAAATGCTCACCAAGAAAACACAACTACTCGAAAAAAATCAAAGTTGAATCACTGTAAAATAAATGTTGTTTAAAAAACAATGCTATAAAGTGCAATTAGCTGCTATTGTTCAATTTTTTTTATATTTTAATCTTAAACTCATTTATCTAAAAACATAAATTATTTGTAAAAGGCAAACAAAATTTCAAAATCTCACCAATAAAACCAAATGCTCTATTGAAGAAAATCAAAGCTAAGAATCACTGTACACAAAATGCTATAAAATAAATGTTGAAAAAACAATGCTATAAAATAAATGCTTTGAAAATACAATGAAAATTTGTGCTATGTTGTTATTCATAAGAATATCCTATATATATATTAAAAAATTGTAAAATTAGAAAATATTGATAATTAGAAATAAATCTAAAATCTAAAATTTATTGTTAATTGTAACAAGAAGTTTCTAAATTATGTAGAAAATAAATCTTGTTAAAATATTCAAAAAGTTAAAAATCAATTATATTCTATTTTGAAAAGATTTTGAATTAATATATATTTTTATAATAAATATTATAAATCATATATATTAATATAAAGCAATGATAATATTAGTAAAAATGTCAAAATCTTTAAAAAATTAGAAAGAACTATATTTAATCTTGAAAAGATTCTATTCTCAACAGATTTTGAATTAATAAATATATTTATAATAAATCATATATATTAATATAAAGTGAAATTAGAAAGAATTATTCCAATTTCCAATTATAAACTAATTTATATTTTTATTATATATATATATATGCCTACAATAATTTTTTACGGTTTAATAATAATTTGAAGTGTCATATTTACGGTTATATAAAAATGTAGCAAGTCAAATGATACGGTCTAATAAATTTTTAGGTTGTAATATACGGTCCAAAATGCAAAAAGCGGTCAAATAGACTATCAAATTCGGGCGATAAAGAGTGATGAGCTAAGGAAAGATCAAGACAAAGCCTATCAACCTCATTCTCCTTCTCTTGATAGGAATCATAGGTTTCCTTTGCAAACTTAATAGCATGATCCCTATCTGAGAGCAAGTGCAAATAATCTTGACTTTATGGATTCAAATGCTTCTTTGATGGTTCGCACCTTAGAAAGAGTGTCTCCACCCTTAACTCCATTCTGTCTCTCTTCAAACTGCAGCTCCCAGTAAAGTTCTTCAATACAATTGTGTGTGCTATCAAATCTTGATAACACCTTAACAATTTTCTCTTTTGTAACCAATAAGTTATCCTTCAAAACTTGCAGCTCTTTAGGCCCATGATCATAATCAGCAAAGAAGCTTTGCTCATCAAACATCAACTTTTCTGATTTATTTTCTTTGACTTGATTCTCAAAATCAGCCTCCTTTCTAATCTTATCACTGCATAACTCCTGAATCGAAGGCTTGTCAACAACTTCTTCAAACAAATTAGTACCTCTATCTTGACCTTTCAAGTTCTCATACTCTTCTTGTGCGTAATTCTGAAAGGCATCCAAACCATTTGCTGATTTTAAAACATTCTTCTCTTCAACATAAGAAATCACGTTCTCATTAGCCATTGCTGCAACTTCTCCTCCAAAGATCACTTCATTACTTGCATTGCAAACTGATTTTTGAACTTCATCAGGATCAAAGGGGAATTTATCCCACTCCGGTTCTTTATCATACCTTGGTGACATCGCACCCGGATCCCAAATGTGAAAGGTTTGATTGCAATGATCAATAGGAAAGAGATCATCATGCTCCTCTTGAACTATTGACTCTTTGAATGAGTCACTCCTCAACCCACTTGAACTGAAATCTTCATCTATAACTTTCTCCATAGATGTAGTTTGATAATCAAACCCACTACCACCCAAGTCACTAGCATTATATCGGATTAAAGAATCATCAAAGCTGGTTGCTTTGAATATTTTGTCATTCTTTTCTTCAATAAAATTATCTTGAGTAGATGTGTTGCTGATTTTATCATTAGTGCCCACATACATACCAAAGAAGTCTTCTTGGACACTTGCCATTAATTCTTCATATGGAATTGGCTCAGCAGCAAGTAGAGAATTATCCTTCACTAATCTTCAACAAGAGGAGATAAAAACACATTGGAATCATCATCAACATCACTTTTGTAATGGTCATAAGCTGGTTCAAAGACACCATTAGTATTTGCTTCATCTTGCTCTTCTTCAACGTACTTATCCCACACAACTGTTCCACCAGCATCTTTTGAGAAGCCATTTGTCTCGAGATCTTCATTGGTTGAATCCTTATTAGGACTCAAGACTGCTGTAATGATCTTCTTACCATAACAATCTTCATTATTTCCCATCCCATGCAAGTCTAGGGATGTATTTTGGGACTCTAACTTAATCTCCTCATTTGCCAAGGTATCTTCATCAAGCCCACTTTCATTTTGAACCAAAATGTGCACCTTGCTTGTGTCTTCTTCAACACTAATTGACTGATTTTTCTCTTCAATTTGCTTACTTGTGGGCTGCAAACCACAAACAAATCCTTTTGCTTCTTCCTTCCTTGATTCTTCAACCATGGCAAGTTTTGCTTCTCTTTTAATTTTTTTCTTGATGTAATTGACCACACCCACTTTTTCAGGATACCTAATCAACACACAATTCAAGTAGCAATCAAAAGAAACATCATTCTTGAACTCATCTGACATACTCTGATATTCTGCATGGAATATGGAAGCATCATGTTCACATTCCCTCATGAACTGTTCGACAAATTTGTTGATGTCCATTGTGGCAACACTAATTTTCTGTTCTTCCCAACAGGATGGCAGGAACTTCTGCTCTGATACCACTGAAATATTCCCCATTAATTTTTTTCCAAAATTAACATTCAAATCAGCAACCAAACACTGATTAGCGTTAGCTCCAAAATGTAAACCAGCAAAGAAGATAACTCTAACCAAGAATGTTCACCAAGATCCCAATGTGGGCGAGGTGATAGCATATGGTCAGAGGATCGTTAGGCATAAACAGAGCTGAAAGTACAATTCATCTGCTGGTGCAGGCATCCACAAGCGGTGGGAATACTCCACTTATTCAGTGGGTGAGTTTACAACAATTATTAGGCGGCAAGCCAGCCTTTAAATCCACTCTTCCACTTATTAACGTGGGGGGAATACTGTCCACACAACCACTTATAACGTGGGGGGAAATTACAAACAAGATATATGTTTATTCTAAAACTCAACCACTCAATTGTGGGAGTGTAAAACAGATATAAAATTGCAGCAAGTAAAGGAAGAGCTGTTAGTACTACTAACTAGCTTTACAAAGAATAAGAACAGCTGCAAATAGAATAGATAATCTTCCAAGAACATTAAACAGTTAGAGTATCACTTCCTCTAACATTTACAATGATATAAGATGAAGAATTGAAGCTCAAACCAGCATTATATCAAAAACTAACAAGTCTGATATAAAAATCTGCAATCTGGAAATGTCTATCAGCAAACAGCAAACTCATAAAAATGATCACAACTCCTTCTCTATACCTCCGAATAAGCTGGAATGTTTTGCAAAGACCTTCTAGGAGGATGGTGCCCAAACTCAAACTACAAAACTGCATCAAAACTCAAGATATTATTCTTGCACGAATCCCAAAGCACTCATGAGATGGTACGGCCCTGTAGAGGGGCGATTTCTCTTGGAAAAATCAGAAACTTGGAATTAAAATCTGAAAACCTCCAAATATGGTCGCCATTATCATAGAAATGCAATGATCAAATACCCATAACCAAAATAAATTCATACCAAAAGCTGTAAATGAAAACCACCTTCAGCTGTGTATACACCAGCAACATAAAAACTAAAGTTCTCACCAAAATTCACCAATTTTGAAGCACAATCTGCTAGTCTGATTGAGAAGCAGCAATAATACCAACTAGGTGTTATCTTTCAAACACAAATTGGATTGGAACTAGGAGGTAAGCATCCCTCAAGTAAAAAACAAGTTGTCATTCCGATGCATAACATTATCATAAACATTGGATAATCAGCTCTTCAAACAGCAGCAATATATAAGTTTCAATTGGCAAATGAAGCAACAAGAGACTCTTCAAATTCCAAGAAGTTGAATCACTTCAACTTCAAAAGGGACGCCACTTTAAGCATTTCACTTTTGAAATATTTAAATATCATTCAACTTCCCCTTTAGGCATCCATTTCATATTGCAACAATAAAGCATTTATTAAATAATTAAATGCTCACTTGACCCCTTTATGTCTCCTTCTTTAAAACAACTTGAAGTCATCAAGCCTAGGCATGGGGTACAACTTCAAGACATGAAAATTGACTAAGTCCGAAAACTTAGTCCAAGGAGATAACCAAATACAATGCCCAAGCTGGCCCGATGAATTGCTAAAATAACAAATTGACAAATGCCAAACTGAACCAAGTTGATGATGATGCTTCTTAAAATGAACTTACTAAAAATAGCAAATGCCAAAAATAGTAAGTTAACTTCAAAACCATCGGAAAAGCCAAACTCAACACTGAACGCAGGATTGAATTAACGCTAGATAGATATTGAAAAGATAGACTTGCTAAAATAGCAAACGTATAAATAGTAAGTCACAACATCCTCGAGCGCCAATTGAGCAATATCAAGAAGGGAAACCCTAGTTTTTTACTTGACTTAGCCTACAGATTTTTGGGAAATAGGCTAAATCCAAAAGAAGAGTGTATGGCCAAAATGGGGACATTACAACTTGGCATACATTGTGAGTGGAGAAGCTCGTACAGATTTATTTGATTAGAATGCAACTTTGATTAACAGTGCATGAACCTGGTTTCCTGAATCCAAAGCTTCCTGGTTGGGGAGACTGTTAATTGTGAATTGGTTTAGCTTCACATGTGCTAACTGCATTTTTTTAAGAAGTAGAAAAACCTCCTTAATGCATTGGTGTTAAGCATATGCAGCAATCATCGCAGTCCATGAGATACATGCAATGAAACATTTTCCTGGCCCCAAGAAATAATCTGACATCAAGAAATTTATTATTTGGCATAAAAACTGGTTAAGAGCAAATTTGTGAATCCATGATGGCAATAAGGCTATCTTGAAGTAAGTAGTTGGTGCTTGGCAGACGGAAGTTGTGATAGCAAGGCCAGTATTAAGAAGATGAAAAGAGAGAGCTGTCAACTCCATTGAAGAGCAACAGTGGCCTGGCTAGCACACAATCCATTTACCAACCACATTCTCCTCGTATAGCTTAATTATTGTGACTTTTGAGGCAGCATGCTCAGTGAATGGTTGGTAATGGGTCCAAGATGTTAATTGAAACAAATGAAAAATAAAAAAGATGACAAAATAATGAAACAGTCAACAAAAACTCATAGAAATTTGAAAATTGTATTCTTAATGAAAATTAGGAATCCTAAAACAGAGATATCATCAATTCTTGTTCAATTGGAGATTTATGTAAAAGCTGGGTATAAGTGCATATCACAAGCACCATCCAAAATTACGTTTTCTTGATCTAGCATATTATGGAGGAAGTGTAGTTAGTATGATTTTGGAGTCTATAACCAAACTTTATGTAAATCAAGGAATTATGATCCAAAATTAAGTCTAAATCCCAAGAGGATATTTGGTGGCAACCAAAAAGCAATTAACATCTACGGAAAGACTTTGCAATTTAAAAAAAAAAATGTGATGCAAGCAGATTCCAAATCCCAGGTTATCGAGGATGAGATCTGACGCTTTCCCATTAATGTTCCACTGTCTACCACAGGTTAAGTTTATTAAAAACCCGTCTCTATTTTCTTAGTGATTGCAATGACACTTGCTTTCTCTACATACAACATTTATCCATTTGCAAATGATTAAATTGAATCCCCACTATTTTGAATTCTGATCAACTCTTTGTCAAAGCCACTATGCTGAGCTGGGAAAAATTTAGCTGGGGTTGTGATGGTGAACCATAGTTCAAAAATTCGGACTTGGCTAAAACTTGGCAGCCCAGCCTTTGACTCAAACTTGGAGGTGGCAAAAAACTCGTCAAGACTCCAGAAATAGAATAAATTACACGAATTCCCAAAATAATCTTAAATGATCCATGAGAAGCATAAAGAATGAATTTAGAATTTTAGAGAACACATAAGTCTATATTGATCATAGTAGCATTATTGAGAATCAGGATACTACTGGTTCAAACCCTACTTTAAGCACAAATCTCACACTTTTCAGTTGTTTATCAATGTATACCATCAATTCACTGTACGATCAGGGAAAGATAATCTTATAAAGGAAAACAAAATTAAACCCAGATTTTTAGGAACAGATCACGTTATTTCCAATGTAGAAACAGGGCAAGTGCACACCAAAATAGAATGGAAAAGTTGGGAACCAATAAACCTCAAATGCAAAAACAGGGCAGAGCGACGCTACAAATCTCAATAGCAGGCATGCAGACTAAATCTAAAACTACAATTCTCAATAGCACGCATGCAGACTAATTCATTTAAGGTTTTTCATAATCTGACTGCTAGAAAGCCCACGTTTTTTTATTTATATAGTCTGTTCGAACATATCAATGAACATTTGGGAAAACGGGAATGGGCGACTACAGCAAGTTGAAACGCAGGGTTGCAGTGCAGGTAGTACTAGGCATGGCTTCAAAACAGTGAGAAAAATAAGCAGTAATGATGCGTGTTGCATCTTCACAAAAATAAAACTGGCAAGAGGTAGCAAGAAAGACAACTGCACAACGCATTATGACATCTTTAGTGGTCAGTCTAATCAAGACACCAACGACACTGTGCATTAGGACTGATTAGTCAATTCACTATGTATAGAAACTTATTGTCAGTGAAAATTACTAACGAGTAAGACAAATGTACCATAAAATTGAATGAATGTAGATGCTATAAACAGATAAATAGGATGTGCAAGATAATTCATGACCAGGATAGATATCTACTTAACAAATAAAAACCAAAACACTTAGTACTAACATGCACCTTAGCCAGAAAGGCTCTTAAGAGACTAAAGCCCTGAATGTGTCAGAATGCGTCTTTGATAGTGAAAGTACTACTTTGCAGAATAAGGAAGAGACTAAATCTAGGAACTATTCACATACCGGGATCCCAAACCTGCAAAAACACAATTAAGGAGACAAGCGCCAGACTTATATTGTCAGATACTCCATACACATTTGTCATTGACATTACCAAAAATCAAAAATAAATAATAAATAAATAATTACAATATTGGAATATAAAAGATGTTGAATTGTAATTCCTGACATGAAGTGCAATTTTCTAATTGTTCTGCAGGGCACATCTATACACCGTACACTGGACAGACTAGTGTAAATTCATCCTAATGTGTATGAAATAAATCTGCACTAATTCATCTGTTCCATTACTGTGACTAGCTAATAAAGATAAAAATAGTTTTATCTAGGTTACCACCAAGTGTAAATTCATCCTAATTTGTATGAAATAAATCTGCACCCATTCATCTGTTCCATTACTGTGACTGGCTAATAAAGAGAAAATAGGTATTTTTCTAGGTCACCACCAAGTGAGACACCAGTTTGGTAAAAGTAGATGTAATGTTCAACTGTAGCTTGTGGTTTTTCCAAGTACAATTCCAAATTTATATTTGTGGTGACCATTTCAAGGAAAACCTTATACTTCTGTTCACACTCTGTTAATAAGACAGTTCCAATCACCAGGACAATTGATTTATTCATATTCAGCCATTTGCAACAAGCAATTGTAACACATTCAACAATCATTTTTTGCTTAAAAGTGAGAATGATTTTCCAAAGAAATCAGAATATTCTCTTCTCTACCCTAAGCAATAGTTTAGAAACATCTCTAAATCCATTCCTCATTCATCCCATAAACAAGGAGATTCCTCGAATGCATTTACAACAAAACATAATCCATCCAGTGGTAGGGACTGACACGCCACTGTTATGAACCTGCTACATATCATGTTTCAAAGAATTCAAGATGATTCAAAGGGAGAGGAAGATTAAGGTAAAGGAATTGATGTGAGAGCACAACCCTGAATAGGTAAGTAGCTTTAAAAAACTGATAATTTGGAGGTGAAATGCACTGCCACCATGTGTGAAATCAAAAGCCTTTAGAATAGCTATTAAGGCAATGTCAGATGACATCCTATTCATGCATGGATCCAAAAACTATCGCTTACCTTCAATAAATAACTCCTATTGCTCTATGGTTATCCTTAAAGAGTCCAGGCCAATTCTGAAAAATTTGATAATTTACTAAGATATACATAGAGCCTACTGTGTTTGGAGCGGTATAACTTTCTATTTTTAAGGCATGGATCTAACTTGCTAAGTGCATTTCAACCCACGTCCTGTTACTCCGTATTCTTATCATTCTTGGTCTGGCCTTTTCTCAAGTGTGATAATTAGAAGCATCGTTACATAGAAATTTATCATCACATGATATAATTTCATTTTTTGACAAGAATAAAGATCAAATAAAAAATATAGACCTGATCAATATTAGTCAGAAATTAAGCTCAAGCTTATCACCAACCTGTTGGTTTTAAATCTTAATTGCATTAATGAAGGGTACTCATTATGTTGCATACCCAAGTATTCTCCCAGTATTTCACAAATAGTTTATTATTTTGAGTAAAAAATAATTACAGATAATATATCACTAAGGTCTAGTCTAGAATCTTCAAAGGATTATAAATTGAAGGCAAAAGATTTTGCTTGTATAAAACCCCCCAACACGATAATTAAACACAACCTTAACCCATAAAGATACAAAACCAATAGCTTCAAACTGACTTAAATTCTTGATAGCTGCATTTCATTTTTAAATCAACTTCAGCATAACCCTTTGCATGTAGTGTTAGAATACTATTATTGAGCTAAATATCTTATCAGCTTATGCAGTAAAGTATAAACTCATCAGTTTTAATCTTAAAAAAATGTATAGAATTGTCAGCAAATTTTCATAGTTAACAAAGTTGCAGAAAGTTGTGCCATGCATACAAATAGAAATCCCAAATACAAGAAAGATCATTCTTCTACAAATATGACCAAACTGACAAATATACATGACAATTTAATACAAAATGCATTGTTTTATGTTTTACCTCTCATTGGTAAGGTTTATTTCTCTGACAAAATTTCATATAGAGGAGAAAAATTCCTTGTTCTGAATAGTCAATATAGAACCCAACTAATTGCTCGTCAAATGTGCAAAAAGCAGAAAAGAAAATGTGAGATGGCAATGCAGTGCCACTCAAAGAAACTTGCAACATGTGAAATAAGTACTATCTTGCAGAAACCCCTTAAAATTTCTATTCTGCAAGAAAACATCCTTCGGAGCATAGCCACCCTACAAAACTCAATAGCACAAACTATGACAACATAAATTGAAAGGTAAAAACATAACAATGATTTAAAATTTCAACCCCCAATATTATGAAAGTGTCAACAAATACGACAACATAAACTGGTTTCTACCTTAGCATCTTTGAGAACCCAGAAATAAGAGAGGGCAAAAACAGAGACAACAATAAATTTAAAATATTTTAAAAAGGCACACTGCAGATGTCATAAACCGACACAAACAAAAACTTCGATTGTACAGGGCATCTTGACATGTTTGAAAATCTAGACATAGAAGAGGGATCAAAAATAGGGCCCAAAGAAAAAATAATATTGCAGATGACAAAAACCAGGGAGGAAGGGCTAGTTTAGTAAAATTCAGATAGCTAAACAAAATGCCTTGACAAGTTTTAGAATCCCGACATAAGTGATGGGTTCAGACACAAGTCCTAGAAAGAGAAACACAAACATGACGAAGCATACAATGCAAAAGGATTTATGCTTTTGTATAGATTTAAAATCTAGAGCTGTTAAATCAACAGGTCTTCCACCAAAACCCTAAAACTATCGGTCTAAACCCTAAATCTATTGATTCAAATCCTAAAACTACTGGCTCGAACCCTACTTTAACCACAATCTCCCAATTTTCATTCTCAGATACACGAAACAGAAACAGAACTCAAAACATACCTCTTTGAAAACTGGTTTTGAAGAAACAAATCACCCACGAGTGATACAACTGCTAAGAATGTGAAGCGCCAAATCTAAAAGGTGGGAGACCCTCGTTAAAACCACACAGGTCTGAATTTGTAAAGAGGAAGTGAGGTATCCTACTGAGTTTAAACTACTGGCGATGAAAATAAGAAGAAAATATCCAATGCAAACTTAGACGGTGATAGACTGTTGACGTTGGTTTCCTCATTGAAGGCAGCAGTTTAGACCAACGGTGACGAATGAGCAATGGAGATGGCATCGGTAAAGACCAACAGTGATAAGGAGTTAACACGATCATTTTTTTCCTGATTGAAGGCAGCAGTTTAGACCAACGGACGAATGAGTAGTGGAGATAGCATCAGTGAAGACCAGAGATAGCATCAGTTGCAAGACGCGAGGAATGTTTCGATCTGCCTGCATTAAACAATCTACGGTTGCCATTTATCACACTGTCAACCAGACCCTCTCTGTGCTTATAAACCGTGGATGGACAAATTGAGCTCCAAAAGCTCAAATAGGGACACACCTTCGGCGTAAATAATCATATATCATTTTATATATAATTAAATTTGTAATATATGAAATGTATATTATATATTGCAATATGTATGTATGTTAATCTAATTTATACAATATAAAAATATATTAATTACTAATTATAATAATTTTTATTTGTATTTAATAGTTTTTATTATAGAATATAATTTAATACCAATAATATAATTTTTTAATATATAATAATAAGTATAAATATATTATATATAATTTATTTTGTATTATATAAAATATACATATGTATTAATTATCTATTGGTATTGATTCGAGAAGTCATGTTTGGATTCATGTTGATTTGAAGCTATCACTTTTCCATTGAGACCTTTGTTAAACAAACAAAATCATTTCCTAAGGGTACGGTCCCATGGAGAGGGTCTTCTTAAAAATTTCGTGGGTGTTTTTAGGAATATATTAAAGCTTGTGGTCCCATGATTTCAGTTTTGCAATTCAACGTAAAAGCTTGAGCTCCAAAATTTAAGGAACAAACTGGAGTATTTTGATAAAAATTAATAAATAAATAAAAATTCTCTCATTTTTTTGGTTTTTTTAAGAATTTAAAATTTAAAGTGATAGACAATTGGTAGAAAAACTTACTAAAAAATTTCTAAGTTGAAGGGGAAATTTCTAGCCCCACCCCAATTTCACCCGCTGAAAGATGCATTCCTATTCTGTAGGGGCTCCTATTTTTTTGGAAAAGATTCCAATTAATTTTGCACCACAATTTTTTTTTCCATAGGACCCCCTGCTCCATGAAAATAGAAGCCCAAGCCCCTCATAGGACTACTCAGTAAATGACCTATCAATTGACCTCATGTAGTGCACAAAATGAATACAAAAAATAGACCAAAATTTTCTCTAATTGACCATCTACACTTCTTTGGCGTACCCATTGCACACCAAAGTGCAATTGCTAATATATATTATATCATCATTTAAAATTGTTACGATTTGTTTATTTTTAAAATTTGTTAAATTGTGAAATTTTTTTAATTAAAATAGATTAAAATAAAAATATTTTTTTCTACTTTTTAGTATTAATATGAGGATAAGGATGAAGTGACCATTCCCATTCACGCACTCTTCAATTTCGTCATCATAGTGTGAATGTAAGGGATGGTCATATGGCCTATTCTGCTGGAAGGCAATATTTCGACCACACTGCACGGAGATTCTGCTGGAACTTAAATCATTCTCCTTTACAAACAGGAATGAGTTAACTCATTCCTCTTTACCAACAGTAATTAGTTATATCATTCTACAGCCGTAACAGATGCGTTTTATGTCATCTGTCCAACTACCATACTCACTGTCGCCTGTCACCTAATAATTATATAATTACTATCATTAATATATTTAACATTAACTAGCTAATAAAATCAGTACGTGTTCATGGAAAATTAGTATGTAAAACTATATAAGCATCCGTAAAAGCTGAGCAAAGAATATATACCCATTTTAGGCTGATTACATTTAAAAATATATATTAGTTTTTCTATAGTGAGGACCATTTCATTCTTTCATTTGCAATGGACAATTAAGCTTGGTAAGTGACTAAATATTCATTTATTTATCTAAGATTATATTTATTTAAGATTATCTGAAATAATTTTTAAATTTAATTTTAATTGAAAACATGAGAATAATATTTTAAATTTTAAACCTTTTTCAATATTATAGATCAATATGAAAATATAAAAGAATTTTAAAAAAAAAAAATTAAATTATAGATTAACTTCATATTTTCATATTTAAAAGATTTAAAAATTTAAATATATTTAAAACTAAATCAATCATCATTTTAAAAAGAAAATCTTTTTAATATCAGTCATATATCTCAACATGTTCTACTTGTGAAATATGGCAAATACTTTCTTATGCCCCCCACCTGCATCACTTCTCTATGAAGTTCTATGTTAAAAAATAATATTTAAAAATGATATTAGATACAAAATGTTTAATATAAATATATAAATAAAGAAAAATTAACATAAATCATTATGCAAGATGATCTAGTGAAATCATCATTATTGATTTTAAACTAAATTAACTATGAATAAAAATAATAATATTATAACAATTATATTCAAATGTATAATTATATTAGAAAATAGCAATAAAATAAATTATAATAATTATGTTCAAAAATATAATTATATTAAAAAGTAATTAAAAAAATCATAATAAAATAATGAACAATAAAATCTTTAAAATAAATTTAATGACATATAAATCCTATATATTATTTAAATACATTAAAAATTATTAGAAAAAATTATTAATATTAATAATTTAAAATTTTTTAAAATTAAATAAAAAGTGATATTGGATTTTCTAAAATAAAAATAATTTTGATTAAAACAACACTTAAAATATTACTTCAAATAGTTGGATGGAGATTATAAAAAAATTAAAAAACATATTAACTCTACAAAAATTAATTGTAAATTGCAAATATTAAACAAATACACTAATGAATACATAAATGGCTACTACCTAGGGTATATAAAAGTTTTCAAAACAAACCTACTTGGAAAACCAATATGCATAAAAGAGTTTTCAATTCTATTATAGCTGAGATTGTTGATGAAGGATCTTCAAAACTTAACTGGTTTCCCTTTCATCCGTGGATGAAAATGATGAGCCGCTATTTGGATGGCCGAATCTATTGCCTGGTGTCAATAGGCTCTGCACAGATGGACGCCCCTCTAAATTACCATATGCTGTGCCATACACTATCCTTTCAAGTATGCCCTCCACCTCTCTCATTGTTGGTCTTTCCCCTGGACTGTATCTCGTGCATTGCAGCGCCATTCCAATCAAACTAACCAGCCAGCTGCCCTGCTCTGTGGATTCAATGGACCCCTCCACACGCCGTTCATCACCTAGTATTTCACTGTCCACTACCTTCTCCAGTGCTTCAGGAAATGCTGTTCTCACCCAATTGGGCAAAGTTTTGTTTCCAGTGAACATATCATCGGTAGGCCTCTTTCTTGTCACCATTTCAAGGATGAGCACTCCAAAACTGTAAACATCGATCTTGGTCGTCACTTGTGCCCCCAATCCACATTCTACAATGGTTCAGAGCATTTTATTGTTCTTATTAACAACACATCCATATTGTAACTAATAAAGTGGAGAAACTAAAAGATAAAAATTAAAAAACTTAACACAGGTTTGGACATCCATATTCCAAAGGAATTTACCTGGAGCAAGATAACCTACTGTTCCTTTCAGCCTAGGCGTGCTACTGCTTGCAAAATCGGTGGAAGTCAATAGACGGGCAATCCCAAAATCAGCAACATGGGCTGTCATGTTCTCATCCATTAAAACATTTGAAGGTTTCAAGTCACAGTGAACAACAGGAGGAGAACAATCATGGTGTAAGTATGCCATCGCGTGTGCCACATCTAGTGCAATGCTCAATCTCATTTTTAAACTCAACCTGCAATCCTGGTGCAGCTGTTGTTCGAGGCTTCCCTTTGACATGAACTGGAGTACTAGAGCCCTGAATCCTGGTGTTGAGCAATAGGACTAGATTTTGACCAGATTGCGGTGTCTGATTCTGATCAGTATTCTGCACTCTTTGTAGAAATTCTTGTAAGAATTTTGAGGGTCCTGATCGAATACCTTAACAGCCACCAATGTGTTATCAGATAGCAGTCCTCGGTAAACCGACCCGAAGCTACCCGCCCCAAGCAAATTAGCGGCATTAAGTCCTTCCGTTGCTGTGTGAAGCTCCTGGCTAGAAATTTGCAAGAAACCTCTTCTCAGTGAACTATTTGTGAATGGTTCTCTTTTGGTCTTTCTGAAGAAGATGTAAAATGCTCCCAAAATGCAAGACAATACCAAAAGTGTGCCAACTGACACAACGATGACAACCTTCCTGTTAAACCCAGTTGAACGGATCCCGGCAGAGCTTGTGCAATTTGGTAAATTCAACCAGCCTGAGACTGCACATAATCCAGGGTTTCTCAAGAATGATGTTGCGCTAAGATTTCTGAAAGCTCCTTGACTGGGAACTGATCCATTCAAGTTGTTGTAGGAGAAATTCAGAAGGCGTAGCACAGTGAGATTTGCAATAGAGGGTGGCACTAGTCCTGATAGTTTATTGAAGGACAAGTCAATGACCTCAAGGCTTTTGAGCTGTCCTATTGATATTGGCACTACCCCATTCAATTTGTTTTCAGTAAGGTTCAGGTATTGCAGTCCCACGCAACTGCCAATATCACCAGGGATGGGTCCTGAGAGTTTATTAGCAGAGATATCTATGGCCTGAATATGTTGCATTACTCCCAGTGAAGGCAATCTTCCTGTCAGTGAATTGTGTGAAAAATTGAGGTAGAAGGCCAGTGAATGGAAGTTTGAGATCTCCATAGGGATATTTCCGATAAGGCTGTTGTGTGAGAGGTCAATCATCTCCAAACGAAAACACTGCCCAATGGCATCTGGTATCGTTCCTGTTAGCTCATTGTAACTGAGGTCCAGTTTCCTCAGTTGTTGAAAACTGCCAATTGATGAAGGAATTTCTCCAGAGATATTATTTAGCCGAAGCCATAGATATTCTAAATTTACCAGCTTGCTAAACTCTTGTGGAATGCTGCCTTGCAATTTGTTGAAGCTCAATCCCAACGATTGTAGATTCTTCAGACGGCTTAGTGCTTTCGGAATTTTGCCAGTCATATTGTTATTGTCGAGAGTCAGAATGGTCAACCCAGTAAGGTTGCCAATTTCTTCCGGTATATTGCCAGTTATATTGTTGCCATGCAAGTACAGTTTTGCTAGGCTGGGAGAGAGTTTTCCTATGCCCCCTGACAAGGTGCCACTGAAATGGTTTTGAGAGAGATCGAGAACTCTGAGATTGGAGCAGTTGGTAAGAATATCCAGAACAGATTTTGTGGCGGAGCTTCCATATGACAAATTATTTGTGTATAGACGTAGTGATTCCAGAGCAGTTAGCATTCCCAATTCTTGAGGTACCACACCACTTAGCCGATTATTACCGAGATCAATCCCTGAGAGCTGAGAACAATTTCCCAAAGACACTGGGATCCCTCCACTGAATATATTTCCTCCCACATAAAGAAGTTGTAAGTTAGTGAGCTTGAGGCCAATGTTGACGGGAATGGAGCCCTCGAACCTGTTGACTGGAAGACTAACAACCCGTAGTTGTGTACAGTTTAAGAGAAAAGGAAAAACATTTCCGTGGAAGCGGTTAACACTAAGCACAAGTATTTGTAGGCGACTCAGCATCCCCATCTCTCGGGGTATAACTCCGCTCATATTATTAAAGCGTATGCGAATAATATAAAGCGCCGAGCAATTACCTATAGATTTAGGGAGACTGCCCCTTAGATTATTCTGATCCAGGAAAATCACTTGCAATTTGGGCAGGTTATAGCCTATATCCTCTGGAATTGATCCCTCAAGCATATTCCTGCTCAGCGACAAGTTAAGCAAACTTGTGCAGTTACTTAGAGACTTGGGAATTTCTCCCGAAAACCGGTTGCTTTCCAGGTTCAGTACTTTTAAATCCCTGAGAGCACCGATTTTAGAGGGGGTCCGTCCAGTTAGAAGGTTCCAACCAAGATCCAAGGTTTTGAGCGCAGAGCAGTTCGTCAACTCTTGTGGGATGACACCTGTCAAATTATTTGAACCCAGCATGAGTCTTTCCAAGTTGTGCAACGAACTCAGCTGTGCGGGAATGGGGCCAGAAAAATAATTATTAGAGAGGTCAAGGGTTGTAAGGAAGGACATGTTGCCCATATGAGGGGGAATCTGGCCACTCAGCGCTTTGTATTTGAGAGCCACACTCACAACCCGTTCTTTGTCATCACAGGTTATTCCAGTCCAATTGCAAACATAAGTTCCAGCTACCCAATTAGATAGAGAAAAAGTTGGATCTATTTTCACAGACATTTTAAACTGGAGCAAAGCTTGTGCGTCAATCTGCTTCTGCTGTTGGAAATCACTGAATGAAAGTGCGGGCAACACAAAAGTAAAGAAGAGGAGGAAGAAGATGAACCGACCTTTACAATTCACGCGCTCTGGCAATCCCGTCGTCATGTCTGATAGTGCAAATACAAATGATATAATCTGGTTTTGCAGATGGCGAGGGAGAAATAGTTGAGGGAAATGTGAAAATTGTGTAAGATGAGAGACTTGAAGGATGTTTTATTCTGTGGACCAGCTCAAGTAAAAGTTTGGAAGATGAGAGACTTTGGAAAGATTTATTTTGTGGTCCAGGTCAAGTAGAAGTGTGAAAGAAGAGCTACAGTATATATAAAAGTTAAAAATTAATTTATTTTTAAGTCATTTGTAGTCCATTGTTATCTAAATATTGGGCAAAAGTTAAATCATCTTTTATCTTTTATTCTTTTTTTTTTTTAAATCATTTTCTTTAGTTTAGAAATTTGATGAACAAAAGTTAAATATTTCAAAATATTGTAGTTGTAATTGATTTGTAAAAGTATGTGATGGGAAGAAAAAAGTTGACAATTTATTTATAATCTATTTGTTTTTCTATTTTGAATAATAATCTAAATTTATAATAATAATTGAATCTTGATCTAGAGAATAAAAATTAATGGACAATTAACCCAAAAAAAGTTCTCCTTATAGGATTTAGGATTCAAACCTTAAGGATGCATTTTAAAACACGATAAATTATTTTTATTCAATTTAAATTAAAATAAAATAATGTAAATAGATAAGAAGTTAGAAAATTAAATAAAATATTTTTATTTTATTTTTATTTTATTTAAAATGATTAAATGCTTATTTTAAATATTCTAGTTTAATTATTAGATAAGATTTGAATATTTTATATTAAATAAGTCATTATTCAATTGGAAATAAGTTGATTTAAGAGAAGGAATTCTTGTTTATTTTATTTAGATTTTTTAAATAAATTTTAATAACAAGTGTAGACTATTTATAGTTCATAACAATGTAAATATAGAGAAAATAAACTACCCTCTAGAAATTAATCGAAGGAACAAACACTAATTCAATTAAACCCTACAATCATATTAGTTGGGGATTAGTGCTTTAAAACTAAAGATTTTAAATAACTAAGACAAAGATTTAGAAATTTGTTGAGAAGAAATTAAAGTGCTTATGTGTATTTAGTTCAAGTTGTTAACCTCGATTACATTATTTTTCTAAAACATTGCAATAAGATTTGGAATCTAATACTAGATTAGTGATATTATTCTTCATATTGTGGGTTCACTAGCATTTCTATGAAATTTGCAATCTTGAGGCCATTTCTTTTAAAGTATGCCATGATGACTTTCCTAGCAAATTCATTCAAAGAATCCAATTCATTAAGCACATTCATAGACAATAATCTAATTAAGAGTATAGTTCTCATGATTAAATTCATAAATTACTACACTTATTTTTTCAATAAACATTAAGAAATTATTACACTATTTTATGAAAGTATTCATTACAATATAAATATGAAAATGTATACCATTTATTATCAATCTCAAATGCTAATGTACCAATATAACACATTGTAACAACTATCCAATACACCTATTGAATTTGTATACAGGTCATATAAGGAGCCAAGGGAAATATATGTAATTTATCAAATACACAAACATATTCAATCATAATGATTTAATTATTTGAAACATAAACAAGAAGCTTCAATATACACAAACATATCCAACAAGTATCAACTCTTTGATTTATAAATTGAGCTCAAAAACTTCCTTTGAGAATATGCCACAAATTCTAGCTTTATGAGGAATGGTGCAAGATGATCCCACATTCTAAACACATGTCACATACCTACCCCTCTAATAGAATCTAATGGATTGCCAATAAAAAGGAATAACTATCATATCTGATTAACAAAAGGTGAAAGAGACTTAAACACATGTAGAACTAATAGGACATATTACACACATTGAATAAGTACACATAGTGATGAAATAGCAAAACAGGAGTAAATGCATGATCCTACTATATTGACAACTTCCTCTTATACTATTCATTATCACTTAAAAAATTTCATAATGTGCAACCAATTGAAAAGTGGGAGGCTAATCCATCACATACTACACCACATCTCCTTCCCTTTTTGGTTCATTACCACTAAGATGATGTGTGAAGCCTCTCGTACTACTTGATATCATATTTTTTCATGTAAACCACTAACTAGAACTCTTATTCACACATAATACATATTCAACCACTCTAGAAGCAACTTTATTAGCACCCACTAGATACTTTTGCACATCTACCTATTGAAACTTTGAGTTGGTTAGATCTTGACATCATTGCCTATGTTCTACTAACTAAAGTATGTCTAAATCATATTATAGTGGATATTATCTAACATCTATCACCTATATGCTATTATGAAAGTTAGCTTTCTTAACTTCAATTTTGGAAGTTGTCAATAATCTTATTTACCAATTGAGTCATAGGTTTATAATAGAGCAATGAGCACCTCAAAAGAGTAGGATGTGTTGTGTTTGTAAGATGATATAATATTTCTTTTCCATTATAGGATGATATAGGATACATTATATCATCTTATACACATTATTAACTAGTTGTTAGTTCTACTCTACTCATTGCCTTTGGTCTAACTTGCTTAACCAACTACTATTTTTGTGCAAAACTACACCTCCCTCCTCTATGTGCACTTCTCCTTTCCTTTCACCTTAGCCTTCATTCCTCATAAACACTCAACTTGGTTTCTAGTTGCAATAGGATTTACCTTACCCTTGGATGGCTCTCTATTAAGCAATCAATCAAATGTAAAAATATTGACCTCATTCTTTACATTCTTTTAGGATTAGACAAAGTCTCCCCTTAATCTCCTTCAAATTTGTAAGTGGGGATAATAATATGGATGTAAAACCAAAACTTTACATTGTATTTGTTGGTTTATTTACAAAAATAAGGTTTTTTCTTAAAGAGGTCATGGAGAAATGAATCTTAGTAGAAAAGAATCTCAATAAAATTAAAAAATATTATAACCATATTACAATTAATTAATTATAGGCAATTACATTTTTAAAAATTCTCACTTTTAAAACTTTTATCTATTCTAAAATAAAGATACATTTTTTTTACTAAAACTACTAAAAAAAATTGTTAACAATTTTATTGATATTTTAAACCACCGTGACTTAGTGATGGTCGAGTGGTGGTTTGTGGTTCCGGTGATGTTTCTTTTGTTGTAATGCTCTGTTTTCTATAATACTGTTGCTACATTCTATTTGATTGTCCTTTATTGTCTGAGTGTCCTTTTCACCTTATCTTTTTCTTTGTAAAAAGAATGAAGACCTTTTCAAAAACCCTGCTTTCTCTATAAAAACAATTTTATTGATTACAGTATTTTAACCTTTTTTGTAATCGGCTCCATTTTTTAGAGATTATTGCAACATGAAAATTTTATGACATTTTGCCCGCTACTTTTTGGCCATTTACCTCTTATTGGTGACTAAAATGATAATGTGACACAATGATGTGTGATAGAGGGGGTGGTGGATTGGGGAGAGGGGTAGTCATTCACCCTAACCGGCTCTAATTATCCTACGTCAATTCAAATCATACAATTTTGCCGCTTACTTAGCAAGTTCTACGCACTTATAACTAAAGGTTTTGAGGGCCACATCATCAAATATGATGCCACATCGGCATGCGTTTTTGTCAAGGTGTCGAAAAAGGCCCCAAAAAATAGTGAGACCAATTCTCGTGCATTACATCATGAGTAGTTGAGTGCTGATGTGGTATCACATGATTGGTTGCTTTTTAAATCAAAAGCATACATTTTATTTAATTATGGGT
>VDFB02375074.1:0-25769 GCA_007258455.2 Sequoia sempervirens
ATATATATATATATATATATATATATATATATATATATATATATATATATATATATATAAGAATATTATAAATAATAATAAGATTAAAATAATATTATATAGACATAAATTAACATTACTTTACTTACAGTACATAAGAATAAAAAAAATTACTACACATAAGAATGAAAAAATAAATTTTGTTTTGAGGTACTAGTCACTTTTGGCACATTAAATTGTTTGCTGCAAAAAAGTAAATGGTACCTGACGAACTGACTACCCTGTACAGCATGAATAATGCACGGACTAGGAATAATTAGAGACAGGGTTGCACGGGCATGTATGAGCCATCGAATGCACATGGCTTCCTCCATGCCTTTTGTAGGCTGGATAGCCAGTGCCATTTATGAGGACGGCCGTAAATTTAGCAAGTCTTTGAAAATAGGGATTAGGAGTGACTTGAAGGTCAATTACACGCGAGCGATTTTCCTATAAATAAACACCCATTCTCAGCATAAGTACTCACAGTTGTTAACAATGGCCACAGCGATGGTTGTCAGGATTGCTCTCGTAGCAACACTCTCTGTTTTTCTCCAAGGTAACTTGTAACATTTAGCATTGCTTCCGGCTATTTAGATAGAAACACTACTGCTACATATTCACACTATATTGAAATGTTTTGAGTGCAGGAGTTAATGTGAAGGCAGCAAGGTTTGTCATCACAAACCAGTGCCCGTACACTGTGTGGGCAGCGGCAAGTCCAGGTGGAGGCAAACAACTCGGACAAGGGCAGTCGTGGAGCATCCAAGTTGCGGCCGGGACAACCCAAGCCAGAATATGGGGACGCACGGGCTGTTCCTTCGACGCCAGCGGTCGGGGCTCCTGCCAAACGGGTGACTGCAACGGCGCACTCAACTGCCAAGGCTACGGCCAGGTGCCGGCCACCCTGGCCGAATATGCCCTCAACCAGTTCAATAATCTGGACTTTTACGATATCTCTCTCGTCGACGGCTTCAACATTCCTCTTTCCATGACTCCCACTTCGACAAACCCTAACTGCAAGGGGAGAATTACATGCCTGAGAGATATTAATTCGCAGTGCCCGAGCGAGCTCAAGGTGACTGGAGGATGCAAAAGCGCCTGCGCCAGATTTAATACGCCAGAATACTGCTGCACAGGAGCGTCTGCAAACAACTGCGGCCCCACCAACTACTCCAAGTTTTTTAAGGGACAATGCCCTCAGGCCTATAGCTATGCCAAAGATGATGCCACCAGTACCTTTACTTGTCCTAGCGGAACCGATTATAAAGTCGTCTTCTGCGGCTAACTTTCACTATATTTCCTATGTAACCATAAATAAAGAGGGAAAATTATCTTCCCAAGTATCCGAGAATTAGAACCATAGTGCCGGGTAAATAGGCGGGCAGTTATAGTGCAGCCGCCCCTATGTTTTATTCCCTATCTCCGCGCTCCGCATCATGCGTTTGAGCTCTGTGTTAACTACTCAATAAATAAATTTGTTAAACGCTGTTCAATTGTGTACTTAAATTTCTGAGGTTTAGTGTGTATTGTGAAGCTGTAAGTGAGCTTTAAATCCAATTACTCCGATCAAAGTCGTCTCAGTCAAGTGAATATAGTCAAATGATTTAGTATGTGAATTATTGTTCAACTAAATGTGTTTAAATATTAAGACATTAAATATTTGCACAAATGTGGATCAAATTGGTTACCAATGGCTAATGAAAAAGGGAGGCAGTTGGCAATTTAAAAAATAATAATAATTTTTTGTGTCTAGTTTGTGCCATGCAAGAGTGAATACACATGCCATAAGATTGACTTCAAATGGGGAAGGTAGGATCTGGAGGCAAGGATCAAGTTCATAAAAATTGCGTTGATAATGAGGTGATTATGTGGGAATAGGTGTATAAAGGAAAATGCATGGAATGTGAGAGTAAATGGGGATGGATAATAGTAAGGAAAGGAGCCAAACTTAGCACAAGAGTGTGCCATGTATGTCATTATGTAAGTATATTAATATATTCCATTAAACTGGGGTCAAAATCAAATGGGAATTGACATGAGTATGCAAATTTTAGGTCATTACATTTTCCGTCCACTTTGAGGTGCATGTGAATCTTAAAATTACTATGTATTTTAAAGTATATAATGAATCACAAACATATTCAAAAGTTAATATTTATAAATATTTTGTAATTGTAAGGTTGTGGTCCATTTCTTGTGGGGCACCATACTTTGGGAGACACCAATTTTTTTTATGGGATGTTGTATATGCCATTTGACATGTAATTTTTATTAGCACATTGGGAGAAATGCATTTGATATTTGGAGGTCATGGATTAGTGAGGTATTATTAAGCACATGGTTTGCTAGGATCATTAGAGAAATGCATTTATTTTATGGGATTTGTTGTGATGCATTCAATATAGTAACATATATAATTCTTGAGGCATGTGTTGTAAGACAACATGGTTTAAGGGGGCAATTGAGATGCCTTGGATTCTATGTAAATTTTGGCGCCTAACTTAGAGATCCTTATGCATTGATTAGTTTTTCTTGAGACAATAGTTATTTATGGTAAGATGGTTTGGGAATATTTTTGTAAGTTGTCTTCTCATTGTTTCTCACTTTCCTATAAATAGGATGTTTGGGATAGAGGTTGAATTCATCATCTTGTACTTGTTTATTGTGAGTGGTGCTTGGTGTAAGCTCACGTGTTCTTGCTTTATTTGTTGAGGATATCTTGAAGAACATAGAGTGGAAGAGTGTCTCTCAGTTTTTCTTTGACTAGTCTTGTGGATAACAACAATGGTTTCTTATTGCTATAAAAGGTCATATCTTGTATGGTTTCCTTGGTTAAGAGTGTTGATCTCTATGTTATGTCTTGGATCCTAGTATTGTATTACAACTATTTTGTTGCTAAAAGTACATTAATTTGAATGCTTTAGAGGATAATTATTTTTGAAAGAGTTTTCCATAAGTATATTGGTGTCTACCCTTTTTGTGTTGTTAAATTATTTCTTTCCTTTTTGTCATGTGTGGATTATGTTATATATTTTTAATTTATATAGTTTAAAGATAACGTGTGTCATCTCTTTTCTTAGAGTTAATACAAGAAACTATTTATATTTCTTTACAACGTAATGGACCCAACTCAATATTTGTGTGTGTTCGTCCTCTTTAGTATATACACTTCATATGAACCTACAAGATATAGAAAATACAAGTAGCATGAGTAGCTTCTAACAAAAGAATAGTGATGAAGCATCTAAGTTGTTCATAGAATAGTGAAATGTAGAATATGAGGATGCATGAGCTACTCCATCAATAATGGTTAGGAAACCTACCAAACTAGTGATGATGATTTTCTCAAATACCAAGGTTATAACCATTTTTTTCCCAACCTAACCAAAATTCCCTCAACCAATACATGAATATTGACTTTTACAATATCTCTCTAGTTGATGACTACAATTTTCCTCTTTCCATGAATCTTGTGATGACCCTTCCTATAAAAAATATGCCAATAACATAAATCTAGAAAATATAACTTACATATTAAAAAAATATAGTGCATGAAATTAATACATTTGCAATAATAGATTATTGGCCTCTTCAACGAGGCAACCTCCCTTGTACATAACTCAATACAATATAATGTTGGATTTGATTCCTCAACCCTAGAAATCCCAAGGATCACTAGGTGCAATCAAACAACTATCATAGAAAGAGAAAAATAAAATGAATTTTTGTGGAGGCCAAAGAGATTATTGATCCAAATAAGCATGAATCATAATGAATGTGTATTGGTGTGCTAGAGTGAGTAATACAATAATGAACCCTTTAATAATAAAAAAGTAAAATTTAAAAAGAAACCCTAGATGAAACCATAGGTGAAGATAAAATTAGATCATGACATGTGTCATCATCTTATGAATTGAGACAAAAAAGCACATGACTTAAATAAGCTTAAGTAGATAGTGTGAAAAATGACCTAATTAATAAAATAATTAATTAGGAAAATACTATTTTACTCTAACACCCACTTAATTCCAACTAGGGAGAAGCTAAAACCTCTAATGATAAATGCATAAAAATAAAAAATGGGTCTCGACACCTAGGCCAAGTATGAGATGCCCATCTACATATGAAAAATATCTCTCAAACCTAGAAAAAAATCATGGGAAAACTACTCTCCCAAAGAAATGAATAAATATGAAGAACTAAGAAGCCTCCAAAACAATGTCCCAAAATAATAGTAACATGAAAAACAACACCACTAAATCATGAAGAAGCTACAAATAACTATTGAAAAATATTGATATAGTATTGAAACTAAAGAACCTCCTCTAAAATCAATATGATGATCAAGACCAAGAAGAAAAATTCTACATGAGTGACCCTAATAAAATTATTCAAAAAATGATTAGATGGAAAATGAAGGAAATAATATGACAATCAAGTATAAAAATAACACGTCAATTCACACAAGTGATCCTGATGAGGGTAAGTACAAGTTTATGGATCTAGTTTTAGTGGAAGTGTCAAGCTTGAAAAAAATCCTGATAGGAATACATCCCTAAGCCTAGTTCTTGTTACACTAATGGGTACCCATTATAATGTGTACCTATTTTCATAACATGTATGCATTTTTGTAAAGCTATTTTTTAAAAAGATTTACAAGTTTATTTTTTCTTGCAAACATGACAATATAGATTTTTAGATAGTACCCAATTTTGTGAGCCCCAACCACCACATATTTTTACCTCCCTCCATAGTGCCATTTCCATCATCTCTATGTAGGTTTCATCAAAATTTTAATGTACTTTTCTCAATTCATAGAGTTTGGGGTTTTTTTTTTTATATGTATTGAATTTTATATATTTTTTTGTAAATGAAATTTAGGGTTTTAATTTAGATAAATTTTGGGTTTGTATAAATGATTATCATATTGTAGGTCATACATGTATGAATTAGTCATGTTAGTATTGAGATTTTGATCCCTCACATCCTACTAAACCATTTGCATAATTTTTCTATACTATGTAGTGGTGTAATCAAATTGATCTCATTCTGTATTAAAATTGTAATTTAATATGGCCAAATTTGGCATCTGTATGAACTTTAAGATCAAGTCCAATTTATTATTTTTGGAAAGTGACACATGCAATCACATTAAGTATAAAGTAACAATATCATATATTGCCCGCAGACTCTTGAATGAGTAATTTGAGGGATAATCTTATGCTTTTGTTGGATTGAGTCTCTTGATTGGTCTATTGTGTGACTAAAGTTGAGGAGTTTATCATGTTTATCAAAAGAAACCTTGATGTAATCAAATTCAATAGATGGAATTATAATTCTTGGTGGAATGGAATCTTGACACATCGTAGGTGGCTTAGTCTTTTTCCCTATCTATATGGACTAGTTCCTAAACCATAATCAACTTGGAATAGATTTGTGTTGGAATTAAGGACTAAACATATCCTAAGAATAATTTTTTATAGTTGTGATATTGACACAATATGGCCACTAATGGTATTGAATTCCATCATGAGCTTTGGATCAAAATTTGGGATATGTATGGAGACTCAAATGAGCCTCCATTCCTAGAGGATCCTATTTTATATTGTCTTGTTCCAATTGATAAGTTTTTAGCATATGATCATAAAAAATTGCATTACTTGTTGGATGTGAATGATTTGGTTGTCTAGATGGCATAAATACTTCTAGAAATGATCCTACTCCTATAGTTAATTCCATTGAAAATTTAGTTTTTATGGATCCTAATCAAGATTTAGAAGGTTTATCTTCATCATAGATATGATTTAATGTCTTGGGGTTGATGAATTTAGTAATCAAACATTGGAAGATTCATTTGATGTACATACTAGGGCATCTAATATTGACACTTTTGAGGAGATTTAGTATGGTCATTTGAATCTTGGTGTTAGTTCATCTACTAAGGTTCTAGAGACATGTGTTAATATTTCATCTCCTTCATCTATTATTGCTTTTGATGAGACCAATGTTTATACATCCATGGTTTGCAATAATTTAATGAAATAGGATATTCATTATCTTCTAAATACAACTAATTGGGATGACTACTTTGTAAATATTTTCTTGTTTGTTTTGTGAGTCATTTATTGCAAACTTGGAGGAAACTATTAAGGATATTCATCTCCTCTTTAATTTTACTTCGTTTGAAGTTACATATGAAATTTAGATGGTATGGAGGAGTAATTAGACCGTCTTGTTCCTTTTGTACCTCATCATTTGTCACAATTTGGAATTGGTGTAGAGATATTTGAGCAACATTTGGAGGAGTCACCTTTGTCTTATGATTGCCTTCTATATCCATCTCTATTAGGTTATGGATTATCATATCCATCATTGTGGATTGAAACACTTGACTTAATTGTGATAAATTTTAACATTGACATGGGGACACTTGAGCAGAATTTAGATACATCACACATCCTCATCCTTCTTCCCTCATCTCCCTTTCAAGAATGGGAAGATATCTTACATACATTCTTGGTTTTGTTTCTTGATAAGGCAAGGAATTAACTTTGATAGAATATAATTATTCTCTCATATTTGATATCTCTTTTGATTTCATAGAAGTTCCTAGATCTTGGGTGACTATAATCTTCAACAAAATATTGCATGGTATAGAATATTTAATACTAACTCTTATGTATGAAGCACATTGATACAATATTTTATATTATAATGTATTGATCTTTTTTTAAAGAGAAATTTTAATTGAGACATTAGTTTATAATTTATCATCTTGATCATTTTGAAAGAGTAATAATTACAAATACAATGGTGCACAAATATTATTCTATATATATTATTATTATATATATTTGAAATATTTTGTTATTTCCAAAAGTGTGAACCATCAAATCTTAGTCACATAATCTATTAATCCTTAATATCACAATTCCATAGTTCATGACCAATCTACCTATACTAGAGATAATTTAAAATAAAACTCATTATGGACATATATAATGAGTGATGGTATAATTTTTCATATAAGAGTAAAAACAATTTTGCATTCATGTATACAGCAAGCACCCATTTATAGGCATCTACAACCAACAAAAACAACGTGAAACGTAAAGACTTCATCCAAAGTACAAGAAAACCCATTAAATAATCAAAGAATAATTAATACTTCACAAGCTAGTGAATAGTTTTAGACTCTTAGGGATTAGCACTCAATGTTTGAAAAATTAATATAGTTAACTAAAAAATCAATCAAAAGAAACAAATTCATATCAATTCTCAAAGTAGCAATTAGGAAATGAGCATACAAAGTATATTTTTCATAGATAGTATTTTTCCCTATCCCACAAGAAGCCACTCCCTTTTCTCTAAATCTTGTTTATCAAATTTTTTAGACTTTTTGATCCATTATTCACATGATAGATGATAAACAATATGGATTATGTGACTCCCTCATAAAATCACTTTAAAAATAAGATTGTAAAATAAGTTTTTTAACTATTGCAATGTACATACAAACAATGTATAGTACATCTTAATTGCATTCCTTGGTTGATAATAAATAAATAAATGTTAGAAAAAGAAGGAATGAATCATCATATATGATTTTCATATATGTTTTTCTCTCTATTCATGCAATATCATTTTAACCTCACTTGTGACTTTTATGATTCCTTGTAGATGTCAAATAATGGGATTGGGATAATTGTTCATGAAATTCCTTAAGAATTCATAGCTTCCTTAGAGACCATGCTCACAGATTACAAATGAGAAATGTCCTCACTAGTAGCAAGGACCATTTAGTTTTTATAGAGTTATATGTTGGCTATAAACTGTTGTCCATATATTATTCTCTATTTATTAGATTTATAGTATTTAAACATTGACTTTGTCCCTAATCATGTAAAAGACAAAAAAATTAGCAACCATATAAGAGACTTTCCAAGGTCCTTAAGTTTTAATGTTACATATGGTGTGGATTAGCTAAGGTTCATTGCTAAGTGCATATCTCCATAGTTGTTAGAAGCAATGTTAATGTTTTCATAAGAAGGTCCCACATGTCCAATTATTCCCTTGGGCACGTACATTGAATTCTCTAATCAAATCCCTCATACCTAGTATCATCTCGTAGCCCTTTTCACACCATACATGGTAAGCATCCTTTCTTTGAACATGATGTTAGTTTAATTTTTTGGGAAATCATTTGATAACTTAAAATTTCTTAGGCTAGTTGTCTCTTTTATAGTATATGTTTCAGGGATTGTGTTTCTTATAATGAAAATAAGCTTTGAGAATAAAAAAAAAGTTGTATAAATCAAATCATTTTTATCTACTAAAGAAAAATGCTAGGAAAACTAGAGGAATTGTTTTATGGATCAAGTTCTTCAAGCAAATGGAGATGGGTATATTTTTTATATTGTAATATCAATAAAATTCTTACCATCATCATCCATGATAAGATCAAATGCAAAGTATTCCACAAAGAACTGAGAGTGTGTATTAGAGCATGGTCAATTTAGTCCATAGCACAAGCACAAAAATATGTTTGTATGCCTTCATTAGAAGACATTTCATATGACTAATATTGAACAAGAAAACATACAAAACTTCCATAACTGGTGCTTTAATACAACAAGAAAAATAGTGCAATTTATCTACACTAAAATATCCTTATCATCCATTCACAAAGAACTCCAAACAAACCTTTTTCAAAATCTAGACCTTGACCTCCAAATGTATGCTAGTAGATCCTTCCATACTCAATTCTTGAAAATTGTAGTCCATAATTTTCCAACTCAATAACAACCTATGGAGCCTCCTTGCACATATATTGAATAACGTTGTAGTACCCTTCCATTCTCTGGGATGTGAGGGTAGTGCGGCTAAGGAGTCGGAAGAGGAAGATGGGACAAGAGCTTCTAATGGTATTTTGTGAGTATGATATTATATTATGATTGCATTTAATTGGTGATGTTTTTATATAGATGCAGTATTAGGTGGTGATGTAGTGAATTAGTAATTGTTCATGATGATATGATATGATTTGTTAGTTTAGAAATGATTAATTTATCGGTTACATTATATTGTTTGGATAGATGTGATGAAGGACAGTGTAGCACCACTCGTTCACGGGTGCCCTGCTACGCTGCGATTCCTTCTCACAATACAATGCTTTGATTTTATATACGTATGCACATGTACACGACTTCGTTTGTATGCAAGGATTGCAGGTACATAGTCTCGATTCCACCTGCTTCGGCAGGACAGGGTGAGCACCAATAACCCAACGACATAATGTTGAAACAAAGATGACTTGGAAGTCATCCCGTCCCATGATGTCAGACCGTCTTGTTTGATTGGTATTGTACGTTTTTGTAGTTGTCGTTATTGTGGTTTGTGGTTGTGTTATGTCGTATTTTATTAATGTTGGTATTTTATAAGCTGTGATTTATTTTATTTAAATGATGGAAATGATTGTTTATTTTAATGTTAGATTAAATTGTATTTAAATTTTTAAATGTTTTATTTATTTTTAAAAAGTCATGAGTTTATTAAATGATAATTAAAATATTAAATTGTGTTTTATTATTATAATTAATTATCTTGTTGAGGATAATTGTTAGAATAAATTATTTAAGGTAGTGGAATAAATACTTTGCAGTAAGTTAATAAAGACAGAAAATAAATAAATAAAAGAATGAAAAAGTTGTGAGAACGAATGAGAACTCAGATCTGACTGAAAAGCTTTCTTTTAAAGAATTAATTTCTTTTATTTTGGATTTTTGAGAGCTTTTGGCGAAAATGGTATTATCTTTTATTTAATTGAAATTTTGGTGAGTCTTCACGGAGGGAGGATTATTGAGACAAAGTTGAAAAATAATTGTTATGCATTTTTGCATCTTCTGAAGTTTTCGGAAAGGATATTTCCATTCTTTTGTTTGAAATATTTTGGGAAGAATCTTTGGATTAAGGATTGGGTTTCAAGATTGGAGCATAGTATTCTGGAGAGGAGACTTCGAAGCAGGAATGAGAAGCTCTTCGTAGAGGCCATCGGGATCAAGCAAGCTTCATTAGATTCTCGAGAGCGTAGGACTACAGGTTCCACCCTCTCTCCTATTGATTGTTTTTTAATTTGTAAAAAAAATAGAAATGTGTGTTGAATCAATCTTTGCTTGTAAAAGAAAATCCTTCTCAGAATTAAATTAAAATAGGTTCTCTAAGAAAATAAATAAATAAATAGATAAATAAACAAATGAATAAATATAATTGATTGTTTTAAATTTTGTCAAACAAAATCTACATTTTCTAAAATGTCCAAATTGTCTATATGGATATGAAAGGAAATACTTAATTTTATCTAAAACAAACAAATTTTGAGTAAATAAACAATCATATATATATATATATATATATATATATATACATATTCATTTATATAATTGTTTCTTTTATATAAACAATCTTCCTTAGAAAATGTTATTTACAGACACTACATGGAAGAATATATTTATTTTTGTCTATCTGTATCTGTACTGGTTTATTACTTCATATGAAATTATATAAACTATATATATACTTGTATATATATACACAAATTTTGTGTGTGTATATATATATAATATGTATTTATGTTTACATTAAAATGTGAAAATTATTTTAAAATTAATCATACTCTTAGAAGCTATTAATGCATTAAAATTACTGTTAGAATGAGAATGTTTATATTTATTATAAAATGAAAATTTCAAAACAAAAGATTTTATAAAAAATTTAAGGAGCTTTGGGGAGGGGTGATTTGCACATGCACTTCTTATTAGAGGCATAGAGGCTAGCATACGGCTGATCATGAAGGCTGGCGATAGCGATCATGAAAACTCTTGGAGTCCACCCGAGGTCTTGGCCAGATCCACAAGCAGGAGCTGAAGCGGAATCGCACAGGACTATGACGGGTGAAGCTTTGTAAATTGTTTTTTTTTTAATTTAATTTAAATTTAAGTTTATTTTAAAATTTTATATATTTATATATATATATATGTATATATATATATAGGTAATATTTATTTTATTTTATTAAAAATATTATAATTATAATTTATTTGTTTTAAAATGTAGTATAATTATTTTATTTTAAAATGTAATTATAATTATTTGATTTAATATTATTTTATTACATTTTTAAAATGTAATTTTTGTATTTTATTCAAAATGTTAAATAATGTTTATATATAGGTATTTATATTTTTTTTGAGGGCAGTATTTTATTATTTGTTTTGGTTGAACAAATATTTTAAACAGAAAATAAGTCTTAATTCATTATGTGGTCTATATCAAGACAATTGTATTTGGTTATATGGAAGTTTGGAATCTTTTAATGATCAGTCATTTGGTGAACTAATTTAATTGTTTAATTGGGAATGGAATTAAATTTAATGGTGCAACTGTAGCATGAGTCACGAGAACCCCAAAGGACATTAACACAATAATTACAGCACAATTTTTTTTTTAAATAAACATAACATACATGTAATACACATTAATTCATAACAAGAATTTCAATTAAATAGATTCATTAACACATACATCCCTTGGGGTACACGAAGAGTCATTACGCGACTTAGATCCATACAACATCGATAAAGAATAGAATCCAAAGATATAAAGTAAACAATAACAAATATAATACATACATGATGATCAATGATAAGAAACCATCTGAATACGCAAATACCTCATATGCATGATCATCCTAACACATTAAATAACAACTACCATGGTCAATATCCACACCAAGTTTAACATTTCATTACAGTACAATGTTTAAGAAGTACAATGATACAAAAGTGTTTCCAATCATGAATGGAAACCATACAACAAGATAACATGATACAAATAGTTAGAGAAATACAAGTATCAAAACTGGCTTCAAGACAGATACAACTCTGAAGTCGCTGCAACGACACCAATCTGCACCTCTCGATCCTTGACTGGGAACGCAATGGGGTGCTTGGCACGTTCCATCCGACCATGTGAGTCCGAAGACCCACCCCCCGTGCTAGGAGCTAACAAGAAAGAGACCTCAACCAAGAACATCCAAACATGGAACCACAAGACTCAACAACATACCAAGGTATCATAACACTCAGGAATTAAAATGACATAATCAACCACATCCAGGAGTCATAAATCTCATCACATAAATCAAAACAATAGCCAGTAAACAAGGAACCAAAGGAAGATCATAAAACACTTTCAATCAAGTTGAATTAAAAACCATATCATAATTCAGAAACGCAATGATACAATACAATAACATCATATCACAGTACCATAAGAGTACAAGGTCAAAACCCAAACATCCACAAGATTTATACAAGACCAAAGAATACACCAAAGATCAAATAGGGTAAAACCATAAATCAATTCAAAACAACCATGTTTCATCAATTCAAGACAAAGAACCACTTCCAGAGGGTTTCCAAAGAAGCAACATAATAAGGAGTGTTAGAGGAGAGTGTCATCGCATGGATTACATGGATTATCCAGACTACTACTAACGCAAGGCGCCGCCTTCGTCTACTGACGAATTATCCAGACCAAACCGAGCGCTAGGAGCCGCCTCCATCTATGGTTATCCAGACTACCTATTTCAAGGCGCCGCCCCATAGGGTTGCTCATGCGGATCCGTTACCCTTCGCGAAGACAAGGCAACGAACATGCCAACCACGGCCTTCTCAATCCCCTTTAGTATGTGGTAGCACTCAAAGGCGAATGAGGCATCAATTATCTTTTTAATGTGATTCTACCCACCCCCTAATTAATTATTTAAATTATCACTTATTAAATTCACTCTAATAAGGGCTATCCTGGCGCCCCTTTGTGCGCCGACCACCCACTTAGAGCCACTCTCTCTCTCTAGGCACTCAAAACGTAAAACCAAAATCCAAGGGTTGTACAACATAACAAGAACATTTTATCACAATAGAGCAGCATGCAAGGCATTACTCATCTTGCCATAAATACATATTCAAAATCTCAACGATTCCCGTACAACCCTTTCAAAAACATGAAACCAAAACACTTGCCACAACAAGGGCACATAAAAGGAGGAACACTAACCAATAGTAAAATAAACCTCTGGAAGATTCCCATAAAGTTACACTAGGGTTTCCCCATGAAAATCTGACAACAATAAAAGCAAAACCTTGAAGAACTATTTTCAATTCAATTATGATGAGAGAATACATCAAAATAAGATCAACAACTCCCTTAAACAACATCTACAACTTCAATACGAACTAAATCGGACATCCAAGGGAAACCTCTATTTTCTCCTCTCGGAATACCCATAATTCAAAGAGCTTTTCCATTTGACTCATTAACAACTCAAGCAGAACCACCAATCATGACAAAGATAACATTAACCAATTTGCCACTTAGGTAAAGAACAAAAGAACACATACTGGTTCCCAACGAATAGCAACATAAATAAAATGAGAGAAAAACTCCAACTCAAAAATCAACTCAGGAAAAGTCACATTGAAAGAATCCATAAGACCACACATTCTAATAATATATCCATTCATTCAATAAGAAGTAACTTGAAACATTTTAAAAAGAACATTAGTTTAAAGATCAATCATTTCCAACATTTAAGGATAGCACAATATTGCGAAGTGAAGATATAATCTGATGTTATAAGCCACAAGACACTAATTCTCAAGCATACTCTTCCAAACACAAATAAGAACAATCATGAACAATAATACGGGTTCCCATTCTACACACATAATTACATACAAGGACCATTAGACACATCAACCTTGAAGAACACTATCATAAAACACTTACAATGAATAGGCCATCGAGACATCTCCATAAATATCCCACAAATCACACCCACCTTAAAACAATTACATAACACTTAAACCAATAATCAAAACACTTTGTTTAAAACAACAATCACTCACACCTTATAACCATAAAGACATTCCTTTAATTTAGGCATTATTTCAACGTTCTTACTTTAAGGTATCCACTTAATTTAATTAAGAGAGTATTTACTACAAATTATATTTAAAATAACTATATCGTTTATAAGATAACCAACTCCATCGACTGTTTAATATGAATCCTAATTATAACTTTAAAATGTAATACTAAGATGAAAATTCTATAAATTACAACTTTATTATAATCCTAAGGTGACACTACTAATGAATTATTTCACATAGTAGTTTTGACAAATAATTATCATTCATAGACTCATTAGATAGTAATTAAAACCATTAACATTTAACACAATAAATTATCTAAGAAGGCCCAAAATACTCTTTTCCCATATTAATTTAAAATAATTTTCACATAATAACCACATAGAAAAATTTCATCTTATTTTTATTTATTTATAATTACCTCTGCTTCAAGCAACTTGATTCTTCTAATAACATAATATTTATACTTTCATTATATTCCATAATCATCTAATTTTACTTACGCAGAGAAAACACATACAAAACTCTACTTTTCACTATTTCTAATTTAACTATTCCACTTGGAACTAACCAAAGTAAGAATAAACTAATCTATCAATGTTACACAATAAGTTCACATAGGCAAAATATATTCTTTCATTAAAACCCTATATATATGCATTAATATATTTTCTTTTAAACTTAATTTACTTCAATTCACTAAATCTCTATAAAAATAAGCAATTATTTATTTCAAATTAAAGAGGAGGATATTTATTATTCCAAAGTTACCCAAATAAATACTAACTATTAACATAAGGAAACTCTCTTTCTAATCACTTAACTAACCTACTCAATAACATAATACCTAACTCAACTACCTAATAATTCTAATTTTCTAACTCCTATAAATAAATCATTTTCTGAACATAAACACATTAATCACAAAGTCTTAAGGAATAATTCCATATAAATCGATTTACTTTAACTAAATACACAGTTCATTTATCAACAACAAAATTAAATACCTAATTCAATAATGTTTATTCGGTTAAAATCCTTTGTTAAATATTATTTTACTAAACAACCTAGCGAAATAACCATTTTCACTTTAATTATTTACCCAATTCTTTTATCACCTTTTATTACTTCACTTACCATAAAATAAAATTACACTTTTACTTAACTCACTATCTTACCGAACATTCTAACACTCGATTCATATTTTACTTTTACGCCACGATAAAATCATAAACAAAACAATTAAAGAAATTATTCATGTTTTATAAACATATTATATAAATACGAACCATTTTCTTTTGAATAACACTCATCATACAAATCTACTTATATATTGAAATATCCTCATAAATTCTAAATATAAAAGACTACCTTCACTCAAATCTTTTAACCTAATTATGTATCTATACTTGTTTATATAACCATACGCATATAAAAGAATAATAATCAAAAAGGTATAAATTCAAAATAAATAAAAAGTCACTCATATATGCAGTTGGGAATTCAAATGCCATAACTCAACAAGGTTGACAAAGAAATCAGAGAGGCTATTTAATTCTGTACAATGTTTCAACTCTAATTGCTGTAACAGTGACAGGCTGCCAAGGGTTTCAAAGGAACTATTTAATTTACTACACTTTTGCAAGTCCAACGTTGCAGCTGTGATAATTTTGCCTATAGTTTTGGGGAGATTGCAAATACGTGACTTATGCGCAGGAGAAATAATATTAGATTTATTAAAACAATAAATCTTTATAGGTTAAAATTAGATTAATCTTTAACTTGTTAATTTTATTTTCTTGATATCACAACTTAACTATGACTCTCAATGGATGGTAATTATTATCATTATTACTCAAATTTTATTTAAATTTATTTTATTTTATTTTCTTCTGTTTTGACATCAATTTCTGTAAACATAAATTTATGTTGATTTTATTAACTGTTCTACTTGGTGGCACTAGTTTACAAATCACTAGGGTTTCTACACAATTACAAACTAGGGTTGGTATTAAAAGCACATACAATAAAGCTTGTACTAGATTATACGTATATAAAAATAATAATTATAATGTGCACCTTGTAATGGTAGGATGCTCGTGTGCAGGCAGAGGGGATATGCAAAAATTGAATTATCTGTGTTGGAAGGATTCCATGTTGAATTGTTTACAGCCAATCTCTGAACCGCTTCAACAAAAATTTTATTAAAGAAATTATATGGAAACAATCTGTACAAATTCAATGATTACACACTAAAATCTTTACATTCAATTGACAGAATAACATCCACAAATGCACTTATTATTTATTTCAAGCTTTGCTTTAAATCAAAAGAATAATCTACTTTAATGAAAACTCATCAAGCCTCTAGTTTAAATAGAATATTTATGAAGTCCTAAAATTATTCATAAAATAATCTGCACAAGGTAAAAAGATAGGTCACAGAGGTAAAAAGAGAACAACACCAATTTACGTGAAAAACTCCAACTGGAAAAAAAACCACTCCAAAATATCCGCAACTTATTTTTATTGATCATCAATGAAAAAAAAATACCTTTCCTCGATCCCTTCCAGACAAGAGCAGTAATTTATTGAGGTTGAAGGATGGATCAGCCAGCAATTACGCCTAAAACTTTTGTTGCATCTTCAAACCCTTGGTCAGTGTAGAATTCCCTAAATTTTTTCTTGCCTCCTCTTAAAGAAAATACCAAATTCTCCGTTCAACCGCCCTAACTCCTCTTTCTCCTCCGTAAAAGATTTTCAAAAAAAAATAACTAATTTTTATTTACCCACTTTAATTAATCATTACTTTATATATTTATTTATTTAATTTCAACCAATAACTTCTTTTGTTTTAAATTACTTCCACTTAACTCTAAATTTTAACTAAAACAAATTTTCATAAATATTTAACTTTTAATTAAAATATAATTGAATAAATATTTTTACCGTAATTTATTTAAACTTAAGTTTAATTTTAATATTTAATCCTCTTTAATATTTTATCACTTTTAAATTTATTAATTGAATTTAATCATTAAATGATAATTACCTTTCCTCATTTAATCTGATTATTTTAAATAACTAACTCCCAACGATAATTAAATTGACGTTTATTATTGAATCTAATTATTTATTTAATTCCAATGAAACACGTAACCTTATAATTAAATTAATTTTATTAATCAAATCCAAATATATTATTAATGTTACCTCATAACCTTAAAATTAAATTAAATAATAAAATCACCACGTCATCACGACATTACTAACAACTACTTACTTGACATCAACGATGACCGAAATGGAGGGCACTACACTTAATATATCAAAAACCATTGAAGAATTATCAAAATTTTCTCACTTCATAGCTTCCCTTCACTTAAATTAATGAAGTTGTTTGTTATACTTGTAATAATTGTGAACTTGATACTAGTAAAGGTCATATACATTGTAAATCATAAGTGATTGAAATAACTTGTCAAAATTTTGGAATATCATAGTGCTACACCAATATTTGTAATTATTTTGATATCTTTCTTAATTTGATAATTTTTCCTTTGAAGATTTGCATCATTTATGTGTAATTGTGAGCAATTCTGAAAAGAATAATCTAGCTAAGGTGTTAGTTCATGAGTTTGAAGTGTATTCATAAAAATATATTAAAAATTAGATTCTCTAACTCTTTTCTTTCCTTTCCTTATTTTTTTTAGTTTCTTTAAATTTTTTGGTTAAGTTTTAGAAGAATTGATCAAAAATATTTATAATTTTTTAAAATCTTCCAAAATAACTCGTGATCTATATGACTAGAGATGAAATCCCATTAAAGTGTGTTAATATTTATATAAAATCATCTCATCCTAGAATTCTAATCACATAAAAAAAATTGTGACACTTTGTGAGTCAACCTACAACAAACTCTGAGTGAAAACTAGTGGGAAGGTGCAAAAAGATGGGGGGGCAATTTTATAGCCAATTTTTTTTTTAAAGTTTTGAAAGCTCATAATGCAAGCGTGTTATAATGCACTCATGTTATGGCTTGGTGTGTCGAGCCTAAGGATCAGCCGCAACAAGCCCATAATGCAAGCGCATTATAACGCACTCATGTTGTGAGGTATTAAAAGCAAAAATAAAGGAATTCAAAATCATTTTCATTATGACTGTGTTTTTTTATGCTCGTGACCAAAAATCTTCATTTTTGCACCCGCATTCTAGGAGGATCCATCTTGTAAGTATTTACATCAATTTTTTGTTGTTTTTTTGCCAAGATGTCGCCATGTCGACACGGAGGTCTAAGAGGTAAGGATTGTTTGTTTTCTATTGTGAATTTGTTAGTTTTAGGTTGTTTTTTATATTTATTTTTTGAATTTGTAAGAGATGTTAATGAACTTGAAAACCCTCAAAATCCTCAACAAGCATAGCAACAACAAGAGGAACAAAATCCTCAACAAGCACAACAACAACAACAACAAAATCCTCAAGTTGAACAACCACAACAACAAACTCCTCCACCAATCCCTCAACATCCTCCTGGCACTCAACTTAACTTAATGAGTGAAATTGAAAACAATAAAAAACAAATTGAGTTAATCAAGAGGTTGAACAATCCAAACAGTTCAACCATGGAAAGAATGACCCTAGAAACTTCACTCAAAGAAATGTTAAAACATATAGATTCAATCAACAAACAATTAACTAGTTGGTAAGATAGGAGGCAGGTGGCTAGGAATTATTACCAGGATAAATTATCTTATAAAGATGTAAAAGATATAAAAATTAGAAAATTTGATTTGTACTCATTATTCATTGACCCACACACAAAAGAAAATATTACTCTCAATGCGAAGAGGTTTCCTATCCATTAGTGCCACCACCAACAGATTAGGACCTTTTTTTAGGATAGGTGGTACATGGTTTTCAATTACCCACCATGCAACAATTGTGAAGTCCCACAATACTTCCCGAGGAAACTATACTGTGAATTCATCTTGAACAAAATATCAAATTATTTTGATATGAGGGACTTCCAGGGGAGAGGTGGGGGGTCAGCTCAAGATAGACCCAGTGCACATCAAGATCCTAGGTGAGATGACCTCTCGCTAGGCTGCCTCATGAGCACATCATTATCCCTTCCATCACGAAGGAGAGTGTTGAGGTAGGGATTTTGCAAGCCATCAGCTCTTTGACCCAGAGTGTCATCCAGTATGCCAACCCTATACTACAGCAGCTCCAGGGGAGTCTTCGAGTGGTGGGCTTCAATCCCATTTGTGTCAGGCTTGCGAGGCGACTTGTTCATATGACCCCACCGACACTCAAGAGGCTGCTACGTAGGATACATCTACAACTATGGACATGGCAAGGGAAACTGAAATTTTGAATGAGGCGTATGGCATTGATTCTTAGGTAAATGTTAGCATGTTCATTGAATTTAATTTATTAAATTTCAATTTTGAAATGAAAGATTAACTAATTTTGTTTTATGATTTTAATATAATTTCAGGGTCACAGTGTTGTTACTGGATACACTGGCCCTACGCCCGCTTATTTCTCCATTGCATCTATCATTAAGGTCTGTAACTAGTAAACAATTATAAATTTATTACATGTTAATAGCATTGTTTTATGAGTGGTATTCTAATATGTGATTTTGGATGTTGAATAGGCTAATATTAGAGGTTTTGAGGGAACACCTCCTAGTGCTAGTGGATTTAGACAAACCTATAAGCAGGTAATAGAATAAATATTTTAACTAATGAATTGTACTTAATATATTTGTGTAGTTTATATTCATATCGTTGATTACGTTGCATTGCACATCTTTCAAACTCAAAGCATTAGTTCACATTCCATAACTAATAACTAGATGTTGATAGATGACAAAATTTCAACTACAATATAGTTGTTTAGAAAGTTAACATAAGCAATGATGCAATTAATTCACATATAGCATAGGTAATAAGTAGGAGCATCTTCCAATTACATTTTCTTGTCATGGAATTCCATGAGACCACTTTTACTAAGGCATCTTTTCAAATAGTTCACTACCTTGTCTATGCTATGGATGCTTGGAAGAAATATATATGAAAGAATAATAGTAAGCAATAGCATAGATAAGGAAATGAGTTGTTTGAAAAGATACTTCAAAGAAATGCAGTCTCATGGTGATGTCCATCACCATGAGACCCAATTTCTTTGAGGCACTTTTTCAAACAACTCACCACCTTTTCTATGCTACCACATTTTCCATACATGTCTACCAAAGGATTTTATTAAATAGTTCATTTCCTCGCTGCTATGGCTAAAAGCTTAAAAAGGGTGCTTTCCAACAAACTATGGATACTTGGAAAAAATATATCAAAGCATAATATTAAGAAATAGTATAGACAAGGAAGTGAGTAGTTTGAAAAAATGCCTCAAAGAAATGTGGTCTCATGGTGATGGAATGCCATTCCATCACCATGAGACCAAATTTATTTGAGGCATTTCTTTAAACAGCTCGCCACCTTTTCTATGCTACCACATTTTCCATACATGTGTACCAAAGAATTTTATTAAACTACTCACTTCCTTGCTATTATGGCTAAAAGCCTAAAATAGGTGATTTCCAATAAACTATGGATGCTTGGAAAAAATCTATCAAAGAATAATAGTAAGCAATATCATAGTTAAGGCAGTGAGTAGTATGAAAAAATGCCTTGAAGAAATGTCGTCTCATGGTAATGGAATTCCATTCCATCACCATGAGACCACATTTCTTTGTGGAATTTTTTCAAACAGCTCACTGCTTGAAGAATAGAACCCACCCATTAGCCAAAATTCCCCTCCAAATTATATTCAAGGTCCTCATCCTCAATTTACCAATCCATGGAACCTTCCACCTTTTATTCCACTTTTTCATGTCCCCACCCCTCTCACTTCATGTCATGATCACCCTCCATCTCATAACCAAGACCACACTATACCATCCACCCCATCCCAATATAATACCATAGAGAAGGCAATGAACTGTTTGAAAAAATGCCTCAAAGAAATGTGGTCTTATGGTGATGGAATGCCATGACACATTTGTTTGTAATGGAATTCCATCACCATGAGACCCCATTTCTTTGAGGCATTTTTCAAACAGTTCACTACCTTCTCTATGCCACCATAGTTATCCTACATATCTATGAAAGCATTTTATCAAACGGTTCATCGCTTTGCTACTATGGGTAAAAGCCTAAAAACATGTGCTTTCAAACAAGATATGGATAGGGAAAATAGTAAGCATGATAGTCAGAAATATATAGTTTAATAAGTACTCAAAATTTTGTTCATTATCCCATATATCATAAGTCGTGATGTGGATCACTATAGTAGTTTTCATGATTGAATAATTTGTTGTTTTATTTTCAGATGTTGCAAGTGGATACACCTTCGAATATTCATAGGAAAATGGGGATTGGTGTTTCATCTTCTATAGACTCCTTGATGGCTCTAATAGGGGAGGTATGAGGAAAATTACTAAATTTAAATTTACATTCATTGTTATAGATGTTAGTGAAAAATCAAACCATTATTGATTCGTAGTGTAATTTCTATTTGGATGGTTTATACAGGGCTTCAACATGCCTCAGCATGGGCATTTAAATATTCCCTTCATGGAGAGTGATCATCAGATGGCGAGAAGTGATTATTTTGTTATATATATATATATTAATTTAATTTATATATATTAATGTCTTTACTTCTTATTGTAATAGATAAAACTTGACCAAGAGCTAAACCTTAGGAGGAGGAGCAAGAGCACTCCTCAACCACAAAATAAACAAGTGAGACTTATCGCCATCCGATCGACCAACAAAGGGCGAGTTTATTTCGAGAGCATGGAGAGTAATGACATTTGATTACAAAGCCCTTTTTTGTATGCCTATATGGCATTTTTGTACATATTTTGTATTAGATATATTTGACATTGTATGCCTATATGGCATTCTCGTAAGCCTATATGGCTATTTTTTACCTATATTTTATACTTATATCGACATATATTGATGTATGCCTACATGGCTATTTGGTTAATGCAAATCCTTTTTATTGATGGTGTCCATATTTGCATTATAAATCCATGATTCAATAGATATGAGTTACGTGTATTCAATTTTATACTTTACAAATTACGTTTATACTTTATGACTTAGTGAATTCCAATGTATCCTTTGTAACTTATGTGTTTTCATGCATATACCTTGTATTCATGCATATACTTTGTATTAATTTGTGTATACTATGTATTCATATGTATACTTCAACGCTTATTTGTTTTTGATTACTTGTGCTTCCCTTATTCACATGTACATGCTTGACTTATTCACGTGTATACTTATTAATTGGTTAGCCCTAGCATTGATCATCTTTGTCCTTCATGGTTTTTCTTGAATATTAATTGATTGATGCTAAACAACTTTATTAGTCTATGCTAAACAATTTCAATATTTCTAGGAATACTAGTAGAGTTACAAATTCCAAAATTGCACAAATTGAAAAGAAAAGATTAACAATAAATAAATGCACTGATTAATCCAAGGAGTTCCATGAAATGCTTTATCTGAAAGAAAAAAACACATTTTCAATTGGTATTCCATGAAATGTTTCATAAAAAGATTCCAATATATTTAATCTTTTGATTGAACAACTCAATTAAGCAAAGGATACACAATCTTCACAACACTTGCAAAACATAATATTCATAGTAGATGATGAGTAGTTAACTTCTTGACACATTATCATACAAGCATTTATCTTGAATAGTATTTAAACATTTTCAGAGCATAATCCTCATAGTACAGAATGAATTGTTATGTTCTTGATCCATCACCATATAAACACGTCAAAAGATGTATATGTCAACTTTTTGCAATATTATTTCTTGTATAGGAAATGGAATTGGGAGAAAGAAAGTTATAATTTATAATAAAAATAAGAAATGGACTTGTTAATAAATATTTAACTAGCTCCCTTCGGGTGTATTTTCCTCTATGCATCGGCCTGTGTATCGCAAAATCAACTCAGCCTTTTTATTTAGGTTTTTCTCTCCTGCTCCACGTGTCTGCTCCTCGCAACCCCGAGTCTTTGTGTTCCTTTTTCATCCCAGAGAACTCCGCTATGCTTCCATGTGTTGCGGTTACAGGCTACTTTTGATCATGCTCTCTTGCTGCCTCATCGGGTTCCACTCAGGTGCCACGAAGCCCTCATTCCTAAAAAGTTTTGGCGGGCCCCACAGTTGCTATTTGCAGTGCACTCTTGCTACGTGTCTGCTATTCGCAAATCTTTCAGCAGGGAGACGAAGTAACAACTGCGGCAATGAAATGCTGCCACGCGTCTCTTTTGCACCTGGCTAGTGATCGTTCCCTCCTTTATTGACGAAGTGCTCCACCCATTTGACACGTGTAGCATTAACGTAAGCCTTCAGCATGAGGAGAGAGGAGTTCATACAGGCGTGAAAGGCTGCGCCGCGTGCCTAGCCGATGGATCACCATATTCAAAGCGGCGAGGCTAGATGAAGCGTAATGATGCTGTGGCCATTGTGTATCCATCATCATTAGCGCTGGGATAGTGACACTTATCTACGGTCGACCTTATCGGGACCACCTCCATCGATGCGGAGGATGCACATGTGCCTAGAGTGACCAGATGCTTGGTTCCAAATCAATTTTGTTGCAACGGCTTTGGGAATATTTTGATTCTTGCATCATTGCCAGGGGAGTGCAAAATATTTTCTATTGTTGCTCTCCAAAGCAGTGGGGGTTTTTTATTGCTATATATAATTTTCTCTGTTCCAGAATTTGAAGAAAAACACTGGTTTTAGTAAAATATGTCAAGCCTTTATTATTGTTTTATTTATTGCAAAACTCAATTTGTGCCAATTATTCCGACCTTTACGGTACTTCACTTTATTTGATCAAGCTGTAAACTATGTTTTTTATTGTCTGGACACTTCATTTAAGAACTTCTATATATGTTGAATGCAAGTTTGCTTACCTAGATCATGTCTAATGACTCTTCTTGGAAGTAGGAATGTATGTAATATTTATTATTTTATGTCAATGAATGTATTGTCTATGCTATAATCTTAAGTTTTTGATGTTTTGGAACACTACAACACCATTCAGGCCCTTAGATCTATGATTTATTGTGCCTATCATTAAGTCTTGGCACATCGCCTTAGGTTAGACTTTATTTTATTATATCTGTTTCATTTTCCCTTTCCAACCCCCCATTATAGAAGAAGTTGACTTCTCTAAAAATCTGAAGGTCACTCAGTTTAGAGCAAAAGGTCCCCCATAAACTGAGTTTCCCATAAGACATTGTTACCTCGTCAAATTTTGGCGTCAAAAGTTTGTTTTTTTTTTCTGGCACGCCCGGTGGGACCCAATGCTTAAATGAAATTGTGTTTTAGAAGGGTATATGAACCATCGGCCTGTAACTAGATCCCAAACTGTAGGCAACCCCAGTTTACTAGTACCTCCACTAGGAATAGTGCGAGTCGTAAATCAGCTGGTAACAGTTCCATTCCCGCCACCCGTTCCTCTCACCATGTTGTCGGCCTCCAATAGAAATTACGTGGAATGGGATGCCAAAAGTCTCCCTAGTAGCCCCAGTAGCACCCGCTGTCTAGGGCGCTATCCCGATTTCAGCCATGAAAGCTATACCCAAGTTTACCAAAGATGGCTCAAGAACACTAGTAGAACATTTGCAAGATGTGGTGGACGTGTCTGGTACATGGGATTACAGTGTAGAATGTAGCTCTGAGGCTTCTCACCACGTCTTTTAAAGGAAAGGCATTGGATTAGTACCGAACATTGTCGCCTAGTACTATTTGCACCTGGGACAAGCTTGGAGACCCATTTTATGAGAGGTTCTCAAATGACATAGATTTTTCTTCACTATATTATCAACTATCTATCATAAAATGAGCCCCCTAGGAGGCTCTAACAGATTTTAATGCCTGATTTCACACAAATTGGCAAAGGATTCTTGTTACTATATGCTCGACTCCTGAGTTGGCGTTCATATTTTATCTAAAGTCCATCAATTCTGAAATTTCTATGATGATCAAGTCTTTGGGAGGAGATACTCTACCAAATGCTTATGGTGTCGCTATCAAAGCCGAGAATCATTTAATAGATTTCAGAAAATTGCCTCCTCGACCTATTATGCCGATATTTCTTGAAATATCGATCCCCATGCAAGAGGTTGCATCAACTAGCACGCCCGCAACTACCCAGTCAATGTACACCTATGCGGCAGCCCCACAAAATGTAGCCTCTACATCGGGTTCTTCCAAGGATGAAATGAGCGACTTCAAAGAGATGTTGCAAACCAAGGAAAATGATATAACCACTCTTAAGCAGAACCAATCAACACCCCTGAAGCCTGCATATCAAAACTATCAAGGCAGGCAATCCTCTTATCAGCAGAATCAATACTAGGGCACGCCTCACACTAATCCATCAGCTCCGACCGCAAACCAAATGCTGTCGGTGCCTACTCTACTAACGAGTGCATCGCCAAGTTTGAGTAGAGAATTAACCGCAAGGCAGAACAACCTTATTGATGATATCAATCCATGGTGCTTCCCTTGCAGTGATGTACATATGCCCCAAAACTGTCCATGTGGAAACTTGCAACAAAAGGTGGTGGAGCAATGTAGCCAAGGTGCGACAACAGATCACGAGGGTTATATATATGCCTCACCACAAATGGAGAGTGTGGTTC
>VDFB02375075.1:0-65003 GCA_007258455.2 Sequoia sempervirens
AACTAGAAAAATCACCTTCCATAGAAGAGAAAAATGAAAAAGCAGAGATTTGCAAAAGATGTGCAAATTGATATATTCGAAGTACCAAATATTACAAGAGATAATTTTCTTTATAAAATCAAAGATGCATAAACCTAATCTTATCTTAAGCAACAAGATAGCTCAACAAGATAAGGATAAAACCTATAACTTAGGAATTAAATATTCCTAAGTAAACTTATCACTAATGTGTAATTAAATATTAAATTACACCAATAGTTCTCACAGTATTACATTTTGTTGTTGTTGTTTCTAGGTTTTTGTTTTATTTCTTGCACATTAGTTTTGCATTCATTTTATTTTCCTGCCATGGATTTGCATTTTAATAAGCTTTGGATGTCATTATCCTTAGTTGACGACATGCGAGGGTTGTGCTTGCTGGAACTCATCCCTAATGACATTGAACTTCCTCATGCTCCTTCAACTCCTCATGAATTTCATCCTCGTGATGTTGACATCATTGGAGAAGATGATGACAGCATGAATAATTTCCTAAATGAATTCCTTGACACTCTTGAAGCTAATGCATCCTTTTATCCAGCCATGAAACAACAAGACCTTCCTATAGTACCACCCCTTGATATGTTTGGTTACTTACATCCTAAAACAATCAAAGAACCCAAGTTCCCTACACAATATGAACCTAGTTCTTCTAAACAAACAACCCCTCAACCATTCTATGATAATAAAGTCACCAGTACTCTAATCAACCTTGAAGAATCCTATGGCAAAGGTTTTACCATTTTGAGCAAACAAGGATGTGACACAACAACTAAACATGGCATTCATCAACTCTTAGAGAAAAATCCAAAGGATGAAAACACAATAGGGTTAGGGTATCAAGATCCCCCTCATAATAGCAAGCCTCCTAGAGAATATTTGAGGCTTCATGATGATGCCACAGTGATCTTTGATTCCATTCCTGATTTGGATTTCCTCCTTCCTAGAGAGCAACATGTGACTAATAACAATGACAAGGATGAGAGGATCACTTTGGGCCCTCCTCCTTCAATTCAAGAAAAGGGTGAATCTATCAAACGCAAGAGGCCTTACAAGTTACAAAAACTAAAATTCCCTCTTTTTCCACCACCTAAATGTGAAAGGAAATTGCAAATAATTTTAAACAAAGGAATCATACTATTACCACATCTAAATAGGTTGGTAATATATCCTAAATGTGCCAACATTCAACATTGTTCATATCATCGCATTCTTGGACATAGAAGTGATGAGTGTCGTACATTGAAAGAAATACTGAGTAAGTATCATTTTGATGGACATAATTGCTATCCACTAAATCCATAAAACATTATCCAACTCCTTGTCATGTCATAGTTGTAGAACATTCCCTTCTCACTATTACATGACCTTTCCCATCACCTACCTCAACTCATTCTTTCCTTGCACCCAGTGGGGGCAAGAAGTTGCTAGCATTGTCCTAGTAATGCATTTTTCATTGTCCCTTAGCCATTTTATTCACCTTCCACTTATACCGACTAAGATTGGGAGGTGTATGACTTGCTTGATGGTTGACTCACATTTTCCCTACTAGTCTTTTTTCACTTTCTTTTTCTTTTGTGTGTTTGCATGTGCGTAATGTGCTCCCCCGTGATGTTTTGTTTGATTCTCTCTCTCTCTTTATGATATTCTTCTATTTGTACCTTCATTCTTCTCTATGTCGTGCATCACTTTTTCCTTTTCCTTTTGTCTTATTGTGTTTTCATTTTAGGGATGACACAAGGCATTGAGACATTCATGTATCTTTCATGTTGACCCAAAAGGCCTTTCCTTTTTCTTTGCCTTTTCTTTTGTCTTTTTCTTGTGTTTTCCTTTTACGGATGACATATGTATCTTTCATGTTGACCCAAAAGTATTTTCTTTTTCTTTTCCCTTTCTTTTGTCTTTTTCTTGTGTTTTCCTTTTTTGGGGATGATGCAAGGTGTTGGTGATATTGGCTCCTTCATATTGACCCAAAATATTTTCCTTTTTCTTTCACCTTTTCTTTTTTCATTTGTCTTGTGTTTTCCTTTTGGGAATGATGCAAAGCATCAAGACACCCTATGTCTCTTCCATGTTGACCCAAAAGGCTCTTTCTTTTCTTTTTTTTTCACTCTCTTTGTGTCATTCTTCCAGTTCTATGTATTTGAGGGATGATGATAGTTTTGAACTCCCTACAAAACATTGCAAAAAAAACATACTAACCCCAAATCCATAGATCCCTTATGTGTTTTGTGTTTCTATTTTGGGGGAAACCCATCCCTTTTCTTTTTATCTCGCATGATGTAGCTTTACTCAGAAACATATGAATTGGCATGGGATTTCCAAGTTGGCTCTCATGTCTTCTTTCTCTTGTTAGAATTTTTCATTTGCTACTTTAAATTAATTTCTCATAGTATGGTGTTTAGAAATTTCTTTAAAGTGGTGGCATACATTGACATTATTCTTTTGTATTTTTCCTTTTTCTCAGTTCTTAGTGCAACCTTCTTACTTCATATGATGTTTTGTTGCTTTGTGGATGGAATTGGGTATGATGTCCTTCGTAAGCATGATCTATCTTAGCATGTTACATTCCTCTTAGTGGGCTGATGTGACACACTACATCCCCTAAGTTGTGAATATTCTATTCTTTGATTTGTCCTCTCTTAGATACATTAGACACAATGCTCCTAACAAAGACCTCCTGAAGCAGCAAGACTCCTTTGAAAATCCTATGCATGTTTCATTTTTCAATTGTTATATGGCCACCTTCCATAAAACAACTTGCATGTCTGTGGTGCCATCACATTTGTTCATGTGTTCCAAGCATACAATTTTTTCTTGTATCATGGAAATAGAAAGCTATTTTTCTTTTGTGGTGCCTTATTATTAAATTTATGAGAGGAATTATGACTTTGGTATGATTGAGTCTGGAGTACATTAGAGGAAAAAATTTCTCCATGTATACTTCACATGTGTGTGAGTCACATACTACCAGCAGCCATGGGTGTACATGTTTTCTCACCTTTTGGAGTATCTCCGTGGCGGATAGCCATGAGTTGAGCCAGCCTCAAATAAATTGTCCTCTAGACAAACAGCCTAGATCACGATCCCATGATGGGATGGAAAATGATGAAACTTGATCTAACTCTTTTTCTTCTCACTTTTCTCCCTTTACGTTCTTTCATCATGTATTTTCCTTGTGTATGTTCCTTTGTGTGCTTATGTTTGGTTTTTCCATGGGATCTCTTGATCACAGATGATCCGCCCCTCTTGATTATTTTTGTCTCATCTTTCCTGTAGCATGAGTGCATTTGGATCCCTCTTGAGTAGCCATGTTTGGCCTACTTTAGTGTGAATTTGGAAACAAGTTCATCCTCTCACTAAAATTAGAATTAAGTCAGCATAGAAAAATGTATCTTTGAACATTTCACTTGCCTTATTTGGATATACTTATGGATGTTGGCCTTATTTTTCCTTGATTTAATGTTGTAATATGGTCAACACATTCACATTAGGTCTTGGACCCTTGTGAATCAATAAGAACTTTATGATGCCTTGTAAAAGTTTTGTGAAGTGTTATAACCCACTTTCACACTTTTCTAAGACCTTCACCAAATATAATTCACTTAAATAACCTCTTTTATCCTTACCAAAGCCTTATTTCAAAGTGTTGCTTAAAGTGTTGTAACAAACTTTCACACTTTTCTAGGCTTGTCATCAATAATTTGACCCTTTCTTAAGTTTAAAATAAGCTCTTTTTACATACAGGGCCTTACTTAAGTGTATTTTTTTAGAATGAAAATCCCATTGAAATTATTTAATACTTTAATTCCCACTACCCAATTAAAATTCCTAAGTGGGACCAAGTCGCCACTAGGGGCGACTTAGTCCCAATTAGCTCAAAAATCAAAACTATTTCAAAATTCTAGTGGGATATTATTTTCTAAGCCTTGAGGTCGGCTTGTGATGTAGTATTTTTGGGAAATTTTGTATAATCATGTATAAATATAAGGTTTTTCCTCTCATTCCATCCTCCTAAACTCTCTAATTTTATAATCAAGCATTTAATCATTCACTTTAGCACTCTAGGTATTTTCAAGCATACATCTACTGGAGTTTATACTTGCATATCTTCATATTTCTACTTCAAGGTTTTGGTGAGTTGTAGCATTTCATATTGTTCATTCATCATTCTCTTTTCATTTCATTTCATTTTCAAGGTTTTAATTACCAAACCGGGGTTTGACCAAGGCAAACCCCTATTCACTAACCCTTAACACTTTTTCCCCTCTTTGCATTTGTTTTGCGGGTCTTATGTGTAGATTTTTCAAAGAGAAAGGTGTTAAAAGGTGTCAAGAATTCATCAAAGTCATTCAAAGTGGTCAAATCCCTAAAAGAAGCTTGGAGATCACCTACAAGTTAGATTTTGTAGTTTTAGATCTAGAATCCTATCATGAGTTGAAGTGCAGACCAACAGCTACAGATTGCACCTTTGAATTTCTCAAGATCTAGAAGTGGACTAAGTTTCCATTAGTGGTGAATTAGTCCCATTGTCAAGCCTGAAAAGTGGTTTCTGCAGTTTTGAGTACCCTTTTGGTTGAAACCTGTTCTGATAGAAGTTCCCTGAAACAAGACTAAGTCTCCCAACTTGGTGTAAGTGTCCCAATTATCTTTAATAGTGATTTCTATAGGATTCTAGAGCTCATCTCCATCACTTTCTAGTTCCCAGGTGCACCTCTCCAATCTCATTAATTTTTGTTATACTTTACTTGCATTCTTAGTTCATTTTGCATATCACAACATGTTTTCAAAAATCTTGCATTTCATTAGTTTTGCATTAGTATTCAATATGTTTTATTATTTCTTTCCATCTAGGACATTCCCCTTAGACATATTTCAATAATATTTGCATTGGAATCTCAAGGGCATACTCTTGAGTGAGCCATCAAGGTTTTTGGGATTCTTCTCTCCTTTTAGGTGCAAAACCCTAGAAGTGTAAGAGAGTCCCCTATCCCAAAAATCTTTGGTTCACCAGGGCACCTTTTTTTCTCTTCTCCAGTCTATGGAAGCTCCTCACACTAGTTTTTTCCAACCCCGCTTCAAAGCTCACAACCACCATGGTGTCACCCTTGGAATTTTTTTCCTCAGTGCTCCTTCCTTTGTTGTCAAAGGTTGGAAAGTCCACCTGGCTCCGAGAAACTTTTTTCCCCTTCTTAGCAGTGGGTCTGCTTTCCTTCTTGATAGGTTTATTTTTTAGCTCACATAAACCAGGTACCACATTAGACTAGGCCAAACTAACCATGTTTTTCTTCTTTTAGAAGGTGTTTGGGCTTATGTTCAAATATGGGTTCAATTTCAAGTATGGGGGTTTTCCTCTTAAAACCTTTAGAGGTAGTAGGGGAAGGATTAATAGGGGCCACATTAGGGGGTTCTAGTTCCTCAACACGCACAACAGAGATAGGTTTGGGTAGGCACAAGACAAGATGAAATTGGTAGAGCCTAAGGATTAGGCCTTGTTGTGGCAGTAAGGGTGGCAGATCATCCGAGTTGAGAGTGACAGCCTCAAGGGTTTCTTTAACCAAATTTTCCAAAGTGGTGAGTAGAAAAAATGGAAAGATGAGGGTCATCTTGTGCCTAAAGTGGTTTAACAGTGGAAAATGGTAAAAATAAAACACCTTGAACTGACCTTCTAAAGTAACAAATTTCATTAATGCAAGACACACCTTGTCCCAGGGTTTTGGAAACACCCCACGGTTGAAACCAAACTTCTTTTGAACCAGCTTCTCGTCACCTTTGAAGAATGCATTGATACTCTCCAAGTCTTGCATTTTGGTGTGATTTTTGTATTTCTTTCCATCATAGGAAAGGTCTGTCACCTTTCCAATAACCTCTCTATTCACCTCAAATGAGATTTCACCCATGGTGACCCTCCTATCCTTTCATGAACCAACAAACTGGGCCAACAAATACTCATCTTGGCTCACAAGATTTTCTAAAAGCAGTGCCAAATGACCCTCGTTACAAATGTGCCAAGTAATGGGGTCCCTATGAAACTCTTCACAATTATCAGGCTTGTTTCTTACTCTATCTCCACCCATCACAACCCATGGCAAACAATAGAAGACCCAAAGAAATAAATTTATCCATAAAAGTGACTACTCACAGGTGAATTTAGCCTTTTTTAAAACTATCATTCCTCTGCCATCTAGGATAGCAAGGAGTAATGAAAGAAACCCAAATTTTACATGCTTTAGTGATCATTTGAAATAAATAAAACTAAAATTTTATCATTATTATGAAAGAACTAAAACTAACATTTGAGGAGAAGCAACAAGAAACCATAGAACTTTCAAACTTAACACAAAAATTCACCAAGCCAATGATCTAATTGTATTAATTCCTCAAACATTTTCTTAACAATTTCCAAGCTTCTCTCCTCTCCTAAAACTAACTGTTGTCTACTAAATTGTTCTACCCTATCTACCTTCTCCCTTACAAATGAGTAGGCATAGGCCTTTTATAAATGTTGCATTACAAATCATTGGCCAAGATTAAATTCATTTAAAGGGCCCAAATTGCATCAACATTTAAATTTTTTTTGTACATTGAGTTTTGGCAACACATGCCTTTTTACATCCAATCAACTCATTTTGTTACAAATTTGAACCTAGGAGAAACAAACATCTCCCCCTCTTGGTTTTGATGATTATCCTCATTTCAAAAATAAAAATAACCTCCCTATTGCCATTTTAAAATATTTTTCAACTAGCATATTTCTAGGCATGAACTCATATGTAGATCAATGAAAAGCTATGGCACACATTGATATATGGATCCCCTTTGAACAATTAATTTTTTACTCCTCCCTTAATTAAATTATAGCTCCCTCCAACATCTGGCACAATTTCATATGAGGAATTCCTACATTTGAGGACTATGAGAAGTAGAAAACCACACTCATGTATTCACACCTAGTTGTAGAAATAAGTATTAATTTATTGAAGCATCATGCAAAACCAAGAATATAATACCTATGGGAAATTAGTAATTCTAATCATGAAGAAATATTAGAAACTTTGAAGGTACAATTTAAACCCTCAGGCACACTTGAGTAGTGGATATATTTTTGTATGGGATAGGTATGATATTGTTCATCTTAGTTAGATTCATTTTTTTCTATGTATTAGATTAAAAGTACATATAACAATTCACTAGTATATAAATTTTAGGTCTTTTAGAGAAAAAGGTATATTTTTAAAGTGATTCAGATCAATACATCCACCATTATGTTATTTGTTCGATGCAATAATGATGGTAATGTATCCACATATAATTCATAAATAGTGATTCTTAAAACTTGTATCATATTTGGTTTGAGAGAATGTTCAACTAAATTTGTAGTTCATGTTGCTTATGCTCAACAATTTTTCAATATTTATATGTAGGTCTATTTCACTCAAGTTTGAAGCACAATGAGGTTACAATGATAATAAATCCACCATTGTTGAGTTTAAAATAGGTCTTAAATAATATTTCTCAAGTAACAATTCAATTTTTTATATATGCTAGATTTTTTGGAGAATAAAGCTATTGTGGATGGGCAATTGAGATAGTAGACATCCAAATTTGACCATTTCCATGTGGTCAAATTTATTACCAATTTCATCGTTTTATCATCCACATCTATATTAATTAAATAATTTTTATTATTTGATTAATATTTACCTTATCACACAATATATTCTAAAGTATTTAATTACTTAATTAAATACCTTACCCTATTTCTTCCCAAGATTAAATAAATATGCCAATTTGTTTAACTTTTGGGTATGTGCAGGATCATCATTGAAAAAACGGGCCCTTAAGTGGCAAAAAAATTAGAACAATCAGAGTTAGGCAACTTGACGTAAAAATTTGAAGAACTTATCTATATTATTTCAAAAATATGTAAGAATACAATCTGTAGAAAATTGAATGTAATTTCTAAACTACTAGGTTTTGTTTAAAAAAAAATCTATTTGGTGAAAATTTGAAATTTCCCAATGGAAATTAGTACTTAAACGAGGGGAAAAAATAAAAGTAGAGTGTTTGTCACATTACACCTAACCACAATAAAATGATAATATTTTTTATAATGTTTTAGATGATATAAACCAAAGGACTCAATACTTTTGATGTGATGCATATTTTTTATAATTTTTTTCCAAGTAAATAATTAATTATGAATTTTATTGCAACTTTTTAAAATATAAAAGCGCATGTCTCACCACCTTGCTTGGTCAAAACTTCATGAAATTCAATTTTATATTTTTTTAATCCCATAGTATAAAGAAACATAGATGTGAACCACATGTTTTGGATTAAAATGTGATACCATTTAAACTAGATATTTTTTGATCTGACCTATCAATGGGACTTTAAGTATGAATTTGAATAGAAAATGAATAATAATTACTTATTAAATTCAAAGTAAAGCACTAATTTATGCTCCCGGTGGAAGCCGAAATCTCATTTAAAACCCTTTTCGTTTCATCAATTTTGGGAAAAAAATAGTCATTGGCCACATACCCATCATATTGCCACTTTTTGGCCCATCATGATCCTGCACATACCCCTTTTCATTTAGCTAATATGAATTAAAATTAATTTTTAATTCACCCCTTTCTCTCTCCTCTTATCAGATCCTCCATAGTTCCTCTCTAATCCTAATTAATCTAATTAATTTGTGATTAGGATGTGTACACCACTAATCATGATTAGTGTCACATCCTCCATAACTTGCCACTTATCCTTAATCCTCTCATTAACATAATTAATCATTTGCACAACCCTAAACTTTGATTAATTATCTCTTAATCCTATCTAATGCTAATTATGGCATGTACCTTAGTCAACACTTTATTAAATCTTTCTCCATTTGAAGAAGCTATCTCCCCTTTCCTAGGAATTTTTAATTCCTATTTAATATATCCTCATGTGCCCATTTCGAATTTTAAATTCCAAATTATTCTCCCTAGACTTCTAGAAGAATTAAAATGAATTTTAAATTCCTTATCCCCTTTCCATGAAATTTTTAATTCCTTGTCTCATCCCAAGGAGGATTATTGAGGAATTTTTAATTCCTCACATGTCACATCCTTCTACCATTTGGGAGAATGAGACAAACCACCTCTTTTCTCCCTTTCCCAAGGTACTTGAAAGTACCTCCACTTGGCTCCCACCTCACCTCTACCTCATCATTCATCTCCTCCTAGGATGACATATGTCATCCTCTCAAGAGTTGAGATGTCTCAAGGAATCTCAACCCTTGGATTCAATCCCTAGATTGAATCCTAGACATCTATTTGATTTCTCCTCTAATGACTAAGGAAACACTTAGTCATTTTTGGCTTCATAAATTCAAATTTAGAGCTCTCATACCATCTTGCTACCCCACTTTTGTAGCCAATTTTACACCCATTTTTCATCAAAATCCATCAAATTCACTCATCTTGCATCCATCTTGTAGTGTAGGAAAATGCATACCCTTGCATTTTCACACTTGTTTGGGCTCGCCTTGATTTGTTTATCCTTATTTATGTATTAATTGGTCCTATTTTGCATCCACAAGCTCAATGAATTATATATTTTTATGGCTAATCCTAACAAACATCAATGGATAAATGATAATTTAATGATTTTGGTTGTGTGTCCCTAATTTTTGGGTTGGGACTAAGATGCAACCTAGGGTTTCTTTGTCCCCCAAAGGTCTTGGGACCCTAATTTTGAATGCACCTTAAAAAGGTCCCTTTTTGGAGTTTGTGCCCTGAGATTCATGCCTCAAAACTAAGATGCCACCTAGGGCATCTTAGTCCCCCTTAACGTATTTTTAGGATTTAATTTCAAATTCCAGTGGGATTTAGTCTCCTTTAATTAATGAATTCATATTCCAGCTTGTTGTGGTGTAATTTTAGGATATTATGCATGGATAAGTATAAATACGAGGTTCATTCATTCATTTCCAATCCAAGACTTTTGTGGGAGCATTCATAATAGCATAATTAAGTTCGTAAGAGAATTCAAGAGGAATTCATCAAGCATTTGGGGCCATCATCAAGATTCAAGCATCATATCAAGGATATTCTTGCATGATGTGTGTTTTTGAGCTAACATTTTTGATGTATGGTTTTGATTCAAGCAAGCAATTCAATTCCATATCTATCAAGCATTCCTTTGATTCAAGACCTAAATTCAAGCTAGCCATCTCACACAAATTTGCAGATTTCATAGCAGGGGTTTGGTGAGTTGTAACATTGCATGTTGTTCATTCATAATTTCCCTTCATTATTCTATTTCATTTCAAGGTTTAATTACCAACAAGGGGTTTGACCAAGGAAAACCCCCATTTACTAACAATCAACAAGTTTTTGCTCTCTTGTGTGTTTGTGATTGCAGATTTAGGTTGAATACTTCAAGATCATTTGAAGTGCAAAGTTGCAAAATTTCAAAGTTGCATTGTAAAGTTGTCATCTTCACGGAAACTCACCTACATGTCAAATTCGAAAGTTTCAAAACCTAAGATCTAAGAAGAAGGAAGTGTAGATCTTGAGCCTTAGGACCACATTTAAAGATTTCAAAAATTCAGAAAGGGACTAAGTCACCACCTAGGGCATCTTAGTCCTCTTGAAGGTATTTCTTGCATATCCGGTTTTGACATCTGAATATTTTGCATCTGCCCTAGAAAATAGCACCAAGACTAAGACAATAGTAAGGGTGTCTTAGTCCTCCATAGTACTTTTTGAAAAAGAAATTGCATTTCCAGAATCCTCTTCACATTTCCATACTTCCTAGGTACACACATCCTAACTCCCTATTGCTTGATTTCATCATTTGCATTCTTCATTTAGCTTGCATTACTAGGTTTTGTAAGTTGAATGTTAAAGTGTCTTTTCCAAGCTTTTGTTTGGTGGTGAACCCCTTAAAGCTGAAAGAACCCCCTCCTATATCTTCCTTGTTGAGAATTGACTCACCTTTAAGGTTGATAGTTATTCCAATTTGGGATCCTAGGAAATTATTGAGTGACCGAAAGAGAATAGGAGTGGGCCCTCCCCCATTTACCATTTTCTTTTCAGTTCACATCTCATGCTTAAAATCATATTTTTCTAGGTTTTATGTTGTTTGAAGATTGAAAGAATCACATAATTGAAGAAAATCAAGGGCCAACCAAGCATCAAATTTAAACAAGGTAAACTTCTTGTTTGTTTCATTTAAATTACAGTTATTTTCCTAATCTGAGTGTTGTCCTTTATTTTTTCTTTTGCATTGTCTTCATTGCATATAGAGTAGGAAAAATACATTACATGTAGGTCTAATCTGTTAGGAGGATTTGAAAGGAAACTTGTGGCTTGGAAGGGAGATTTTCTCAGTCATGCTAACAAAATCTTGCTCCTAAAAGCTACATTACAAAGTACTATGGCTTACCTCACTTCCCTTTTTATGATGCCTTATATCTAGACTAATAAACTAGAGAAAATTCAAAGAAGGTTTCTCTGATCAAGAACTAAAGAAAAGAACCGCTTCTCTCTAGTTAACTGGGATATAATTTTATCACAAAAAAAAATGGAGGCCTTGACATAAGAAAGACCAGATAAATGAACCCAGTGCTTCTATCCAAGTCTAGTTGGTGCTTGATAAAACATCATATTGAATGGATTAGTATCCATAAAGCCAAGTATTTGAATGGATGGGAAGGAACCTCTCTCTTTTGTAATGTTTGTTTCCCAAAAGGATCCATAGAATATTCTTCTCAAAACCAAGGAGATAATTAGACAAGGTGTTTTTTGGTAGATCAAGAATTGGGACTCGATGAGACTTTAGGAGGATTCTTGGATGTCAAAGTCTACTTTTGATCTCAACCCAATTTACTATACTATTCAAGTGAATCTTTGTATAAGATTGGGCTCTAAAGTTTTTGATTATTTGGACCACTCCTCAAATCCTCCCCTCTGGAGGATTGATCCTAATTGTTATGATCCCTCAATTCATTTGACAACTAAAGAATTTCTCAGACTAATTGGTAATATGAGATTCTACAAATCAAACTTACCATACTCCTTGGTCTAGGAAAATTCTAAGGATGGTAATTACTTGGTCATGTCAAGCTATAATCAGTTGGATACCAATTGGGTTTCTAATTTCTATTGTTCAAAAATCTAGTGGAATAGTTCCATTCCTAAGGTTAAATTCTTCTAGTGGAAGGCTTGTCATGAGAAAATTCATGCATTGGAAAATATCAAAAATAGAGGGACACAATTGTTAAATATATGGTTTCTTTGTGAGAAACAAGAATTTACTTCTCATCTCCTTTTTTATTGCTATTATTGTTGGAGAGTCAGAAAAAAAATTAATCCTTGTTTCATGTTAGTTGGGTTTAGAATAAAGATGTCAAAATCATGGTGGATAGTTGGACCCCACCAATCAACCATCCAATGCTTTTTGAACTTTTGTGGTAGGCCCTCCTATTTATAGGCTAGGCACTTTGGAAGGATCACAATAACATGATATTCAGGGGGAAAATTCCCTTTAAAGGTTCTTGTTGATCAAACCATAGTAAGGTTAAGGATAATCTCAAATATTCTTCTTTCAATCCTAAAAGGAATCCCACTAATCTACAATTTGATATTACTTCCACTTAGGATTTATCTAATTTTCTAAATTCCTTGAGTTCTAGAATCCATCTTGACCATATGTAAAACTCTTTGGTCCCCCTCAACCTTGGATGACTTGAGATAAACTTTGATGGCTTGGTTAAAGGGAACCAAGGTCAGGCATGTTGGGGTGGTATTATATAGGATGACAATGGTAAGGTGATTCTTGTCTATGTTGTTAATCTATGAAGGAAAAAATCTAATTTTGTTGTGGTGGAAGCTACTCTTCATGGGCTACAAATTGCTAATAGAAAAGGAATTTCTAACATGTCAATAGAAGGAGATTCACATAATACCATAATGATGTTAAATGTAAAAGTGTCTCCATAATGGTCTCTATGAGATCTTATTACTAAGGATCACCTTGAAATCATGAAAATTGGGAATTACCAAATTAATCACATGTTCTATGAAGAGAACAAGGTGGCAGATGGGATAGAAAATCTAGGTACATTCATGATAAAGATTAAAATTTGAGAGGATCATTTAATGATCCTGAAAAATGTGAGAATGTTAATCAATAATGAATTAAATACACCTCAAATTAGAGATTAAATTGAATATCTTTCAGGTTCAGTATGACAACAAGTATGACTTGAACTAAATGAAGGAAAATCATTCCCTTTCATCTATTCTTAATTGCAAGTTAATTATGCCTACTATTGCTATTTATAGCTCCTATTTATCAAGAGCTTTTCTAATTCATTTATCTTCTACTATTGTGACTGGTAAAATGGGGGGTGATTTGATCCAAGAAGAACTAGCTTATGAAATATTGAGGAATGACAAGACATATCACCCATTCTTTAGAAAGGGAATCTTTCCTCCTATATTGAGGAAATGAAAGGGAATGACCCCAACTTATCCATGGATTTTTCCAATTCTTGGAAGGATTGGATGGTAAAATTCAAAGGTCTATATTTTCTTATTTCCATTGAGCTTATTACCGTGGAAATAGATCTCTCACTAAAATGGGTTTGTATTCCTAGAAAACCTAAAGGCCACTACTAGAAGGACATGGAGTGTTTCCTCAAAAAAGAGAAGGAAAACTAGCTAAAAAATGGGTTCAATAGGGATGAATTGGGGATGAATTGCCTAGATTTTGGAAGAACATGGTTGAAATTATTTAGTTATGTTAATCTAGAGGGAAGATTTAAATTATTCCATGCTCACCTCTTCCATATGCTGAATCATTTTTGATACAATATCAAAATGAATTTTTCATTTTGGATATTTTTGTCCCTTGAGAAATCCATGAGATTAGTACAAGAAAAAGGAAAGAAAACACCTCTTCAGCAAGGCCTAATATATAGGCTCTATTGGTAGAATTTTGGCCTTTCCCCTACCATTTCCTCCCTATTGAGGGTGACAAGTCTAGAATTGGTCCTCAAAAATTCCTCTAAGCCTTCACATGGAAATCCTGCTTCATTTGACAATGATAATCTATCAACCTTGAGCCACCAACCAAGAATAATGAGGTCAAATCCTCCATGTTCCTTTAAAGAAAAACCCCTTGTTTAAAAGGACCCGTCCCCACGAGCAAGAAAAATGTGGGTTTTTTCAACTCACCCCAAATTTCTATTTTTGATAACATAGACTCCTCTTGGTACTTGACTCTAGAGGACTCCACTATTGTCTCTCCTTCTAGGGATGTTTTCCCTATTGTATCTCCTCCTAGGGATGCTTCCCCTACCAATCTCTTGAACTCCCCCTCCAAAATGTTAAACTAGTTCTTGAGCCGAAGGACCCTATTCTGAATTTTTTTGAATGCAAAAGTTCTGATCATCTATGGTTTTGGTTGATTGACTCAAGTGTCTCATTCCACATGACCTCTCATAGAGGTTGATTCTTAAATTATGGAGAATATGATGGTGGGAAGGTGTATTTGGGTGATGACTCTCACCTGAAGCTTGTTGGTTGTGGAAGAGTCAAAATCAGATTCCTTGATGGTAGAGTGTGTTGCAAGAATAAAAAGAATGAAGGTGTTGTCATTGATGTCAACTAGTCAATTGGTTATCAATTGGTTCTTGTTTTCATTAATTTCATGGTTGTAGGCTACTAGTTGTTCATGTCGAGGATATTGAGAAAATTGTATTGAAGAAAGGTTACAGGTGTTCAATGGTTGCTCTAGGTTTTTCTCAGAGATTTTATCCTATGTTTGTGTGGTTTAGATATGTTGGTCATGGTTGTTGGAAGCTACTATATTCATATTTTTGGCTCCTGATTCATTGTATAGTTTGTGTTATGTTCACCAATTGTGAACTGAGGTTTTTTATGTTTCTGGCTGAGGTCCAAGAGAAAATTTGTTGGTCTATATTTCTCTTTGGTAAAGTCCTATGACTTGTGGTTCTAGATTCAAGGTGTTATGATCATGATGAAGCTAATTTTGGTATTTGGAAGAATCATGCTTAATTTTTTTATGTTTTACACTAGTTTGGCCAACCTTGTGTTGAACACTATCTTTGAAGTTGATGAAGCATGATGGATCTCTTTGGGTCCTCATTAAGCACGTTTTTGGGTTGCCCTCATTCTAATTCCACCCTAGGATGTTTTGGCACTAACCAAATTTGAATTTATTGATGGATGGATGACTTTGGATATGTTTCAAAGTTGAAGATGGTATAAATGTAAGATGATTTAGTGGTGAAATGTGGGACATGAGATAGAGAAGATTGATGTGAAATAGATGTGAATTAGTGAGAGTGTGTGATGTGAGTGTGGTAGATCAGTGCAAAGCCTAAATGTTGAGTTTTTTAGATGCAATGAGCTGAAGGTGTTCTCTATTATTAATGCATGTTTGCAAGTGGTTGAGAAAATTATGGTGGAAATATTTGTTACATTGAGATTGTTTTCTATGTGTAACATATCTCTTATATCTTCTTTGTATCTCTTTGGAAGTGATCCCTCTAAGTTTTTATCCCCTTTGGATAGTGAGTCTTGATCTGAACAGTGAGTCCTAGTTTTGGCAGTGAACCTTGTTTCTCAAGAAGTGAGCCTTTTGTAATCTATTTTGATATTCTCTATAGTGTGATTTAATCATCATCATGGTTTTTCCATGTAAATCTAGTGTTGTGTTTGTGTGACGGTTTCCAGTTTCTGCACTTGCACTTAATGTTTAATCATTTTAGCAGAGTTAAGAATTGTGATTGATCTAGGTTTTGAAGAATGTTTTAAAAGGTTTAAAATTGTGACAACTGATTCACCCCCCTCTCAGTTGTCTTGTTCAACAAAGTGAAGGGGATTGATGGTATCCTACATATCCTAGTTTAGCATGGAACTTAACTTCAATAATTAAGTTGAGTGATGTGGGTGTGTAGGTTGTTTTCTCAAGTGGTGGATGCAAGATGACTAGAGGTTATATGGTGCTTGCTAAGGGTGTTCGGATTGGAACCTTATATAAGCTATATGCATGCACAATTTAGTGCAATAGTAATTTTTTGATGTATAAGAAAAGGGCTTTAGATTCTTCATCCTCACCATCAGATCGAGAAGAGAAGAAGATGGTGGTGTCTACATTTGATGGTCATATTTTTTGGGTACCTAAGGGTGTCAATTCTTTGGAAATGGAGCTTCCAACTAAGAATACAATGTTGTGGCACCAAATGCTTGTTCATATTGGTGAGAAGGGTCTTAGAGCCTTGAAAAATAAGATCCTTGTTGAAGGTCTTGATGATTGTAATCTCGAGTTCAATTTGTGTGAACATTGTATATATGGAAAAATACACCATATTTATTTTTATTCTAGTTCTCATAAATCTTATGGGGTTTTGGATTATGTGCATTCTAATGTGTTTGGTCTTGTTAATGTTCCTTCATTGTCTAGATATTTTTACTTTGTCTCATTCATAGATGACTATTCTAGAAGGACATTTTTGATCCTCAAAAGTAAATCTAAATTTTTCAGTCGGTTCAAGGAACTCAAATCCTTGGTTTAAAACTAGGCTAGTAGGAATATCAAGTGCTTGAGGATGAATAATGGTGGCGATTTTTATTCATTAGAATTTAATAGATTTTATAAGGACCATGGGATTGAGAGACACAAAACAAATCCATACACCCAATAAAAAATGGAGTTATGGAGAGGATGAATAGAAAATTTATGGAGAGGGATATGACTATGCTAAGTGTTGTTGACCTTGAACAAAATTTCTAGTCTAAAGTTGTAGCCACTACATGTTATCTAATTAACATATCTCCTAATTCAACACTTTTTGAAAAGAAACCCTTGAGGGATGGTCTAGTAAGAATCCCTCAATGATACATCTAAAAAAATTTGGTTGTGAGGTGTATGCTCATGTGCCTAGTGTGAAAATATCTAACTTGGAGAATAAGGAAATGAAATGTATCTTCATCTGCTATGGTGTTAGTGTGAAGGCGTACAATATTTGGGATCTAATTGTAGAGAAGGTGCTCTATAGTAGAAGTGTGATCTTCAATGATTTGAAACCTTCCATAATCGATCTACAACTAGAGAAAGAAGAGAAGCAAAAGGAGGTAGTTCAAATTTCATTTACTCTTGAGTGAGATGAGCTACGTATTCCTAGTGGAATAATAGTGAGGAGAGCTCAAATAGATCTAAAAGTTGTAAAGAAGAGAAAGAACCTCAACCTCAATAGTTGAGGAGGTATACACATAAAAGGAAACAACCAGATAGATTTGGGTATTTTATGTTGGATTCTAGTTGCATATTTTATTTGATTGCTAACACTGATGAGCCCAGGACAGTTAGAGAGGCTCTAGGTATGAATGATGTGAATTATTGGATAGAATCCATGAATGAGGAGATGGTTGCATTGAAAAATAATGCTAGATGGGATCTAGTACCTTTTTCTAAAGGATGGAAACCCATTGGATGAAAATGGGTGTTCAAGAAGAAGATGGATCTTGATGGTAGTGTTGAGAAGCATAAGGTAAGGTTGGTCATGAAGGCATATTCCAACATGGAAGGAATTGATTATGGGGATATTTTCTCTCCTATAGCTAAGCTGACACCCATTTGATTATGGTTATCACTTGTAGTAGCTCTAGACTTGAAAGTCAATAAAATAGATGTGAAGATAGGTTTCCTTCATGGTGGCTTGGAGGAGGAAATTTATGTCACAACCAAATCATTTTGTTGTGAAAGGTAAAGATAATCTAGTGTGCAAGTTGTGGAAATATTTATATGGTCTAAAGCAATATCCAAGGATGTGGTACCAGAAGTTCAAAACCTATGTTTTGTCCTAGAGATTTTTAATATTAAAATCTGACCATTGTTTCTATTACAATACTGATAATGGTCACATTATCATTATTGTCCTATATTTGGATGATATGTTGTTCACTAGGAATGGTAAAATTATAATTTTAGATTTGAAGTCTTAGTTGTCAGCATTGTTCGAGATGAAGGATCTAGTTGCAATGAGGTATATTCTAGGGATGGAGGTCAAAAGAGATAGAGCTAATAGAAACATTTGGTTAAGCTAAAGCAAGTATTTGAACACTATGTGGAGAGAGTTAGTGATGTAGGAGCATCCAACGGTGTAGGGAAATCTTGCATCACCCAAAAAAAAAAATCCTTAATGTATTTACTTGTTTTGAATTCCATGATGGCACTTAAGGGGTGTAAGATAGTCAGAAGTCGAAAAAGGACAAAAATGGTCACTTATTATTTTTAGTAATTCAACTTAAATGGGATCGTATGGACCTAAAAATTTATCCAAAGGAGTAGAACAAAAAAAAATTTCTAGTTGTGAAAGAATTGTATCAATACCATCACACTTTTGGAGATATTAAAGTTTCCATCCCTAGAAATTTTTCCAATGCAGCTTCAAATTAAGATATGAAAACCTTAGAGGCCCCAAAATAGTTTGAAAAGTTGACAAACCGATATCAGATGGCTTTGGTGCTATAGATATCTTTTAGAGCTTTCCATTGATATGTTATAATAGAAAATTGGACACCTGGATCAAAATTTATGGCCCCGTGAAGTTGCCCCTCTAAAAAGTGAAATTCATTAAAATATCTTCTTAGGCAAGAAATCAAACGACGAGATTTTTGGTGCCAAAACAAAAGGGAAAGTTACAATTTCTAGAACATTCTAGGGTGGTTATTGGGTAAAATAAAAGGGATAAGTGGGGGTCATAGAAGGTCGATCCATGAGTGCAGATTGTGGCTTCAAATAACGTATTTTGTTTTTCAAAGTTGATTTCAATTATAATGAATCAATCCCATGAGGCTGTAGCATTGTAAGCTTGAATATGTAATTTCATTTTCTAAAAATAATTGAAAGTAAGTTATTTTTTGTCTCACATTTTCTATGTCAATATCTATTGTTGTTATTTTTTTTGGTTTGGGGCATTGTGGCCCTCATCAAGTGGTATCAGATTAGGAGTTCCTGAGCCTATAATAGAGTGCCAAACATGAGGTAGTTATAGTAGGACCTATGAGTGTGGGTTGAGTTCAAGATGCCTCCAAGACTTTTCGAGCATGGAAGAGGTAGAGTTCAATGTGATGGAGGAAGAGATCCACCTAGAGATGAAATCAGAGCCCTTAGAAGTAAATTAGAAACCTTGCTGCAAGAGGTTTGAAGAAGAGATGTGCAATGAGAAAGAGATGATAGTGAAGATGAAATGAAAGAGGAAATGGAAGAGGAAGAGCAGGATCTAATGGATCCTGGAGAAAGAAGATTGATGTGAGTGATCTCAAGCATTGAGAAGAGACCTAAAATGGAGGTTTCAACTTTTAGTGGAAGTCTAAATCCTGAAGAATTGATCGATTGGATCAATGACATGGAGGAATTTTTTGAGTTTGAGGAGATTAAAGAACCTGATAGAGTAAGTTTTGCAAAGAAAAAATTGAAATTTCATGCCAGTATATGGTGGAAATAGGTCCAGGTAGAAAGAGGAAGAAAAGTGAAAGATAAAATTTCTAGATGGGATAGAATGGTGTCAAAATTCAAGAAACAATTTATTCTAGTTTATTATGAATTGGATTTTCTCAAGAAGATGTAGAGCTTGAGGCAAGGAACAAGGATGATGAAAGAATACACAGAGGAATTTCACAAGGTCCTAATTTGGATAGGACATTATAAGGTGAATAAAGAGAAAGTTGCTCGTGCTATATTATTGGGCTGAAGCCAAGCATATAGGAAGAATTGGAACTGGTAAGAATGACAACCATTGAAGATGCTTATCATTTTTCTCTAAAGGTTGAAGAACAACTAAACCAGAGGTTTGAGAACAAACAATGAGGTGGAGGCTATGGTGGAAATACTAGTGGACAGTCTCATGGAGGTTGAAATGAAGATCAAAAGAAGGGTGAATGATTCAATAGTAGCCAAAACCAGAAAGGAGATAACACCTACCATCCTCATGATCAGAAAAATAGAGACCAAAGAGGAAGAGGAAGATTTAGACGAGGACCAAGAAGAGGAGGCTTTTGTGGAACCTGTTTCCAATGTGGAGAAGAAGGACATAGAGCCTGTGAGTGTCCTCAACATCAAGGAAATACAAATAGAAGACTTGAGGGTAATGCATGAGTTGCACATGTAGATGAAGATGTTGAGTCTTCACATTCTAAGGATGTAGAAAGAGGAGAGGTTTTTGTTACTAGAAGAGCCTTGCTGAATGAGAAGGAACCAACTCAAAGGAAGAATTTTTTTCACACTAGATGTAAGTGTGAAGGTAAATTTTTCAATGTTATTATTGATGGAGGTAGTACTATAACCTTGTTTTAGAAGAAATGGCTAGTAAGTTGTGGTTGGAGAGAAGAAGGCATCTGAACCCATACCGGATTGCTTGGTTGTAGAAGGACCATAAGTCCTTGGTAAAGGAATAATGTTTGGTAAAGTTCAAGATTGGAAATTACCATGATGAGGTATTGTATGATATTATGCTTATGGATGTTTGTCATATGTTAGGAAAACCATGGAAGTTTGATCCGCGAGCAGTACATGATGGACATGCCAACACCTAATCTTTGACAAAGGATGGGGTTCGTCATTAGTTGAAGCCCTTGAAAGAGGTAGAGGAACAGGTATGCAGTAATCCAAAAATTTGTTTGGCTGATGGAAGAAAGTTCCTAGAAGGTATGATGCATGAGAATATGTGTTTTGCATTGATCCCTAGAAGGTACTTGTAGAGGTTTCAGATTTGTTGAATGAGTTTCAAGCTATTATTTTTTATAATGTACTTGAAGGTTTGCCTCCAGTAAGAAAGATTATTCATTAGATGGTTTCAATGCAAGGATATTGGTATGGGCCGAATTACACTTGATCTGTGAAGAATCGAAGCATAACAGAGCCACCAATACTTGAATCTCAACAAGATTGATCAAACAAGATTAAAACTAAACTTTTCATCAAAACCTAACATACTAAAATATGAAATCTATCAAAACATCTACTCTAATCCATTCAAAATTTATCCTATTGTGGAATTGGTGTCGCATTGATGTGGACCAACAACCATTTCCCAATCCCATGATAGTGAGCTTGTCTCAATCGATTCTATGGAAGAGAATCGATGAAACCATGGTGTTTGGTGTATGAAAACCTAAATTATGTAAAAATGAACATGATGCAAGCTAAGTCACCATAATTTTATGCTAAAAATAACTTAATTATGCGATTTCTATGCTAATCTAAGCTAATCTAGAAGCTAATTTAAGCTAAAATGATGCTGAAAGATGAAAACTCTAATTTATTTACAAACTAGGATGGATGCATGGAAGCCATTAATGGATGCTCTAAGCTATTATGCAATGAAAATAAACTAAGAAAAGCTAAACAGTGAGTAAAAGATGAGCAAGTATGTGAGTAAATTCAACAACATAAGCTTGCAATAAAAGATGGATCTATTTGTCTCCAAATAGTGATCTATTTATAAGACAAAAAATGAAGAGTGGATGGTTGAGATCAAAAAGCTTAATCAACGATTAAAGATGAAGAGGATGAGAGGCACGGATCATGGATTCTCATCAACGGATGAGAATGCATGATGACAGCTAATAAAAGGCTCAAACTTGCCTCAAACAAACATATTTTTGACATGCTCACATAGGTCAAAGGTAACTTTCCTAAGACATTGAAGGGTTAACTTGATTTTGAAGCTAAGTGAGTTGATTGAAGGAAAGAGAATATTCCTTTAGGGTGAGGAAAAAAAGATTTTACAAATTAAAACAAAGTTTTAATTGTGCAAAAAAGGATAAAGAATATTCCATGGGAATATTCCCTTTGATTAGAAGAAAATTAGTTTAATTGCTAATTAAACAAGGTTTAATTTATGCAATTAGGGAATTAGAAGAATTAAAAGATATTTATTAAATTGGATGATTTAATAAATAGGGGATGGGTGATGAAATGATATTTAATTAAATAACTTAGGGTTATTTAATTAAATAAGATGACTTAGGAGATTAAATTAAATATTTTGATTTATTTAATTTAATTAGATGAAGTGTTAGTGTGAAAAGAGATGAATTAACCCAATTTAATTAATTAGGCCAAATGGATGAAAATGATGTAATTAATTAATTAGCTAGGCTAATTAAATCAATTAAGTGAAAAGCGGATGGATAAAGAGGAAATGATAATAAATCTATTTCAAATATATGACGTCGATTAGGACATTTTTCATTGTCTACATTTTGCCCCTCTTTGAAGTGAGGTATCTACTACTTCAATTGAAAGAATAACTCTCTTTAGATGAAAAATGCTACTTGAATCAAAAAAAAAAATTAAAAATGATTTTTTAGATGCCCCAATGGAAGAATAAAACTGAGTCCCTACCCCCTCAAGAAATCGGGTGAAATTTTCAAATTTTGGGTTGATTTCTCAATAAAGGTTCAAAAGCTGCCCCAAGGGTCCAAAAAGGTTCCAAAATGCAAAAAAGGATGTAAAATTAGGTTTGGATTGGAAAAATTGGTGAAAATGATAATAAACCCCATTCATAAGGTTAAATTAGGGGAAAAAAACCCTAATTTTCTAGCTTAAATAGGCCAAGAGGGGTAATTTTCAATTCATTTATGCATTCACACTTAAGGATTTCTTGCAATTTGAGCTTTGACCCTTCGACGAAATGGTGTGTCATGAGCTTCCTCGACACATATCTAATTGAGTTTGTGAGTTCCAATAGCTTCTAGGCACAAGACTACTGGTATGTGATTCAAAACTTGATTTGAAATTTGAAATTTTGATGCATTGATTAGGTGTTAGAATTTAGAATTTGGCGGTGTCATTATATAGCAATGCCCAAACTTCAATCAGTGATTCCCAAATGATATATAGTGACACATATGTCTAGGGCGATGCTTTTCTGGACTTGAATTTAGGGTTTCAAATTTTAAATGGTGACACAGTCATATTCAGTGATGCACTTGCTGATTTGAAAGGTAGGGTTAGGGTATGCCAAATTCTAAACCATGACACTAGCTTGTCTAACAATGCATTTTTCAATTTGGAATTTGAAATGCATCAAGCATCATTGTTTGTGTTTTGAATATAGCGACGTATTTGTAAATAGTGACACATTTGTGATTTCCAAGCCAAAAATTCCAAATAGCTTCACATTTTGATGATTTCCTGATGTCATGCGCTTCATGGCTGTAGTAGGTCTTCCCACCATTGATGTGAAGGGAGCACAGGCCCACAGTACTTGAGAGATTGGGTGATCTATCAGAGATGCGCCACGAGCACCTAAGAGAGATCAGATTATGGTATATCACATATGCACCTATTGTGAGGACACATTTGGCTATGATGATAATGTTGTGCGAGAGATGGCACAACGAGACCTCATCCTTCCATCTTCCAATGGGGGAGGTGACAGTGACCTTGGAGGATGTGTGGAAGATATTGCAATTTCCTATCCATGGTGATCATGTGATCTACGATCCTAATGTCAGATTTGATGCCTGTTTAGAGGTGATGGATATGAACTAGATTGTATTGGTCACCTCATAGATTGACTTAAAGACATACAAAGGTTAGGTGTTGATGTTAAGATTGATTGTTGTGGCCATCATTTTAGGTGTGGTGGCTCCAGAAAGAAACAGTCAATTTTTCAGTCCTAGATGGGGTTTAGCTTGGCAGCGTATGTTGTACCAGAGGACTCTTTTTGCATGGGGGCCCGTGATGTTGGCCTCCTTGTACCATGATTTGCATGATTGTCTTTACTGCAATGGGAGAGCCCTCGATGTAGGTGTGACTCTCCTTCATATCTGGGCATGGGAGCACATTATTGTGCTTTGATTGATTGTATAGATGGAAAATGTGGAGCCAGATGATCTTGATGTATGGAGGTATCAAGATGCCATCACACTCAGGAACACAGGAAAGATTGGGTTCCCATACTAGAGACGGGTGATTGATGACATGATTGTGATTCACTGGCATACATGGCTTCAGATGCCACCATGGTTCAATGATGTACAATAGCTTTATTTCACCAGAAAAGCCTATTAAATGCAGGGTAGAGAGCATACCATGATCAAGCAGTACCTTCCTAATAGAGTGGCCAAGCACTTTGGTGATGTATAGGATAGGCCTAATGATGCCTACAGGGATATTTTTACGAGATTAGATAGAGAGGTTCCGACATGGGGACCGACGATTTCGGCCCCAGAGGCAGTTGGTTGCCCAGCCTTGGGCATATGATCATGGTAAACCCATAGCACATATCACTCTAGCTTACAATGCATGGTTCATGCCACCACTATGACTTACAGATCTAGCAGGTGCTCCTCCTAGAGGGAGGCCATGAGGTAGAGGTGTTAGGGGTAGAAGAAAGGGAGGCCAAGATGGCCATGATCGATAGGTTTTGGGGGCTCCTCCAGTGGGACAACAGTCTCCAGTAGTGTAGTAGCAGCTAGTGCCACCACCACCACCACCAAGTCCATGAGATTCTTAGATACAATAGCTACAGTAATAGGTGCAAGCTTTGACAGGTGAGCGGGACCAGGCCTGCCAATAAATTTTGGTTGTGACTATTGAGCTAGACTAGGCTCAGCAATAGGTGGTTGTGGTGACATATGAGAGGGATGCAGCTTTACCTAGAGTTTAGGCTATTATCGAGGAGAGGGATCAGGAGGTTGCGAGACAACAATAGATAGAGGTCATTGTAGTAGCCACACATGGTCAGACAGTTTCGACTAGGTTGTATAGAGGGGTTGTTATTGAGGTTGCGTATTATAGGAAATATTATCACAGAGATGTTCTAGCGGCTCTTCTTCAGCCATATTTTTTGCAACGTAGTGATACACATCCCTGTGTTGAGGATCAGCCTAAGCGGTAGGCTGGAGAGGGTAGCAGCCACCAAGGCTAGCTTTTTGATGTATAGGCACTTTTTTATTTTTCCCCATTCTTTATACTGATATACATTCATGGGATCCTTTTTGATAGCCTTGTGGATATTGCACTTACCATTGATATACATACACTGATCCAGATTTTGTACCATGACACATTTTTTGATATATATATGATATGGATATGGATGATTCATGCTATGATGTGTTGGCTTTATTCCATGTATGGATGATGTACGAATTCTTATATATGATCATGTGTGGATGCATTTTATTTTATGCCTATGTGATATGCAATGTTATATTATTTTTCATTATCTTTTCATGATATGATATGGATGGATGATTATGATATGAAGATGTTATGGATGCAAATGATATGGATGCATTTATTTTTTATATATTTTCTATGCATGTTTTGATGATGATGTATGCATATAGATGTATGGATGCAAATGTTTATGATATGCATCGATTTAAGATGCTTCGAATAACAAATCTATATTATTTATCACAACTTAAATGATAATGAAAAATGTATGATGTGATATGCAAAGATTGTGATATGGATGATTATGCTGATTTGTGATTATGATATGATTATGAGATGCATGTATTCTAATGGTTTGTGGATGAATGATGGATGCATTGATGATGTTTTTTTGTGTCATGATACTAGGTTAGCTTGGAAAGAAGATAGAAGAATAAATAATAAATAATCATCACTGATGAATACTTTAAGAGATCCAACAAGTCCTTGATCCATCAAGACTTTATTAGAGATGGTGATGAGACAATTCTAAATATAGGATGGGATGCTCACACTTTGGGATTGGGATTTTTTGTCATTCCTTATTTTTTGATATAACATAGACAAATTGTATCAAGGTATTAATATCTAGGATGGCATTGTATCTAGTGTAATGGACTTTGACTTGATAAGCAGATAGGATAATTCTTGTTCACACCTTGACATATGGAAACCTCGTTGCAATTTGAGTTAGAAGCTTAGAACATATTGGAACAAAGCATACACAATAGTCAACTAGATACTCCAAACAACCTTCCTACACACAACTAAGCAAGTATGCGCCAAGATTATTTTACAAGATTATCCACAAGCATAGCAAATGAAAGATAATGATTGATGCCCCATTCATTTCTCTCTAAATCGTTTCAGATAGACATCATCGAGAGGTCCTCGGAATGGGTCATTTAAGATAAATCATAAGAAAAGATCAAACACAAACATTTAGTGTTATCTATAGCTCCTACCTAGTTTAAGTATAGCTGAAGTGATATTCTATATTGATGTCCATCACAAGAAGGATACACCCTAGGACATGTTGATTAGATTGTTGTTTGATGTTGGGATAATGATGCTATGATGAGCCATTGATATAAACTTCACTGACGCATTTACCTATGATTTTGACTTTAGATTTTGAATTTTGGGTTCATACTTTACAACTTGATGTGTTTACTTTTGACTTGTTTTTCCAAAGAGTGAAGGTGACAATTGTTTATTATGGGTGAAAGTGAGATGGGATGGATGGGTTTTTGGATTTTCTGGAATATTTCAATGTTTTTGGTATTTTGAAAATGTTTTGAGGTTGTTTATGGTCTTTTTGAATGTTTATATGAATGTTTTTTTTTTCTAAGGTTGTTTAAGGTTTTCTAAATGTTTTGAGGCTATTTAGGTCTTTTAAATGTTTTCTATTATTTTTGGATTTTCCATTTTTCAAATGTTTTTGTATTTTCTAAATATTTGGATGTTTTTGGGATTTTTTGAGTTCTACCGAGTTTCAACCAAGAACCTAACCTAAGAGACCTATCCTAGGGGCCTCAGGGGTTGATCCTAGATTAGCCTTTCCTACATTATACATGCAGAGACCACGTAGTTTGATTGACTCAACTAATTTACAGGACAAAGATATGAACAAACAAGAGAGAACAACTAATTACAATGGACCGCTAAGGATTGACCTAGGGTGTCTCAGGGGCACATCAATGATGGCCTTGACTATGTTCAAGCTCAGAGACAATGTAGTTTGACAAGAGACATTTTTTTTTGGATTTTCGATGTTCAACCTTTTTAGGGTTTTGATTGTTTTTTAATGTTTTGGATTTTTCCTTTATAATTTTTTGAAGGTTTTTGGATTTTTGCTATACAATATTTTGCAAATGCTTTTTTTATTTTCCTAGATAATATTTTATGAATTTTTTTGGTGTTTTCTAATAAGATGTCCCATGACCTCAAGATATACAAGAACCCAATTGTGACATAACAAAATGTCCCTAGTGTGATATGTTAGCCTACTTCGATAAAGGTAGGACAAACTGACCTTGGGAATATGCCAAGTAGTGCTAAAGAGTTCATGATACCTTATAGTGACAAGCCATGATAAGGATGCGGATGAGGAATGAATGGAAATGCGAAGAATGATAGGCCAAAAGAGCCAAAGAATAGATGGAGATGCTTTATTTATGCAAGGTGCCTGTTTTTTAGGTTTTCACCAAGGTACTTTCCCACAGTGCCACCGAAGTGGTTTTCACTAGAGGATAATTTTTTTTCTTTACTTTTTTAATCATTTTTCTCATTTTTTTGGATTTTCATTATTTTTTAATTTTTTCTATATTTTTTGATCTATACCCTTCATGTTTAGGCATAAAAAATTTTGAGATGCAAGTTGTTGATGGGATCCTATGAGGGTTCACCTTCAGGGGTTGACAGTTGGTATGCTCCTAATCCATAACTTGTGATGAAAAAGGGACCCAACCAGTTACGCTCAAACTTTCCTTTGTTGTCTTGATCTGGAAGGTTCTTATTTTGCTTTAGGACAAGATCGCCTACCTGGAATGATTGACATTTGATTCTCTTGTTATAGCTTCATTTCAGTTAGGTTTGATATACTTGCAAGTGATTAAGGGTGTCAATACAACGTTCATCCAAGAATTCTAGCTCATTCAATCAAGACACTTTGTACTCTTCCTCAGTTATCAGATTCTTCAGTGACACTCTCAATGATGGGAGCTCAACCTCAATAGGCTAGATGGCTTCTGATCCATAGACCAGAGAGAAAGGGGTTGCTCCTATAGGTGTGCAGATACTAGTTCGATAAGCCCAAAGAATAGGATTTAGCTGCAGATGCCAGTCATGACCAGCTTCATTAACTATTTTCTTTAGGATTTTCAAGATATTTTTATTTGTTTCTTCTGCTTGGCCATTTCCTTGGGGATAGTACAGTGTAGAGAATCGGTGTTGGATATTGAATCTTTGGCACAGCTCTTTCACATCTTGGTTCTTGAATGGGGTTCCATTGTCTGAGATGAGGGTTTGTGGTACACCATAATGAAAAATTAGGTAATTCAGGATAAACATAGTTATCTACTTCCCTGTTATGTAAGTCATAGGAATAGCTTCAACCCACTTAGTAAAGTACTGAGTCATAGTTATGATAAACTTATGGTCATTAGATGAGGTTGGAGTAATTTTTCCTATGAGGTCAAGTCTCAACTACTAAAAATGCCACGGTGTAATCATTAGTTGCAATTCTTGAGCTGGAGCATGAATTAGATCCCCATGTTGTTGACACTAGATGCATTTTCGCACATATTGATAGCCTTTTTTTTCCATGGTTGGCCAATAGTACCCCGTCCTCAATAGTTTCTTAACTAAATTCATACCACTAGAATGGGACCCACATATGCCATCATGTACTTCTATTAAGGTAGTTAAGGCTTCCTCTTGGTTAAGACATCATAGTAATGTCCCTTCAATGCTTCGGTGGTAAAGTTTTGTGTCATAGAAAAAATGTTCCCTTTGCTTGACATGGGATTAATTCATGATAAATTGGACTTAATGATGCCTTAATCTAGAGTTGTGAGGTATTTTATGCATCCAAACTAGGTCTTGGACCCTTGCAAATTAAATAAAATGCTTTTAATGATGTCTTGTGAAGGTGTTGTGAAGTGTTGTAATACATTTCTACATTCTTCTAGACTCTATTCATTACAATTTACCTAAAAATCACCTTTTCATCACTAATAAAGTCCTATTTTGAAGTGTTGTAAAGTCTTGTAACAAGATTTCATGCTTTTCTAGGCATAACTTCACCATTTACCCCTTTCTTATGCTTTATTTGGCCCCTTTATGTCCTTATAAGGCTTAATTAACTGTATTTTTTAATGTAAGCCCGATAAAAAACATTAAATACAAGACAATTCCCGACACCTATTTTCAGGTCCTAGGTGGGACCCATTCACCATGGGTGGTGAATGAGTCCCCCTTGGCCCCAAATTCAAATCTTTTAAAATTTCCTTTTGGGTTTTTATTCAAAATCACTTGATGTATGTTGGCTCTCAATTGTTTTTGTTTTTGGTTTGTCCTTGATGTCAAAAAAGGTTCGTTGACATGAGAATATTTGTGATGATATGTTGCATTCTTAGATTGGTTGATATATGATTAGTAGATTGGCTTATTCACTTTGATATGTTGACAGTATTTATCATTTTGACAGGATGATTGCTTTTCAGCTTGATCCTTCAAGGTTACAAGTCCTAGGTATTCATTTTGATAGGATGATTAATTCAGGTATCCTTGGTTATTATCAATTTGTCTTTGAATGATATATTAGTACATTATTGATCGCATATTATTGCACTACTATATTATTTTAAGGCATTCATGATTTGTATGATGATAGATACTATCTAGCTTCTTGAGATGATTTTTGACTCAGTTTACTTTACCATCATTGATATCACTATGGTCTTTGCACATGAAGCATTTCAAATTGGTTCAAAATGGAAAAGGTAATTGGAAATTCACTTTGCTAAGGTCTTTGGCATTTTCTTCTAATAGCATGTTGATCAAAAAGGTGATTCAAGCATATTCATAAGGTTTCTTACGCTTCCTTGGTAAATTCAAATGTAATGATTGTTTAAGGAATTTGAGACACACATTTGTTTGTCGCATTGTCAATACATCCTTCAATGGCTTGCTAAGGTAATTGGCATTTGGAATTTTCTTATAAGGAATTTGAATTATTATATTAGCATGTGAAATAAAGGTAGTTTTATTAGATCTTATCTATATTTTCAAATAAATTGACATTAATCATCTTGAACAAGGTAATTTATTTGCCCTCATATTAATAAGGTTTCGGGCTTTATACAAAGGCATGTTAAACATGTTGGAGAATACATGAGGTATCGGCATTTTTCTTTGGCATGTTGATCACTAGAAAACAAGGTATTGACTTTGTTTAAAGTCACATGGTGGAGACAACATTATTTTGTTTGATATAGTATTAGGTTTAATGATTAATAACCACATTATTAATCAGTCACTTTTGGTTTGATAGATACTTGTGAATGACACCGACAACCATCATGGATAGTGCATGCACATGTGGCATTGATAACTCATTGGCTATTATGTTGTCGATGGTTTTGATAAAGTCTTTGGCAGCGGTCTGGATCTCAAATAATTATGTTGTTTTGTAATAAAGTTCTTGAAGCCCAAATTAGGGTAAGTGCATTGTAGTTGTTTCAATTTTGAAGTCGTAGCCACCATGGTTATTTTGGTGGTCTGCAATGTTTTTATTTTCTTCAACCTGTATGCTGTGGATATGAAAGTTTATCTCACTTTATGAGCTAGGGGTATGGAATAAAATTAGTTTAAGTGACTGTCGATGTTGGTCAATGAAACGACAATAAAATATTAGAGACTATCAGTTGGATTGTTATGAAACAAGTTAACAGGTTTTTGAGGTATTATTTCAAGTTGGTTTTTCACCACAAACTGGTATTTCATTTCTATTACTTACGGGATTTGATTTGGAAAATGTTGTTGTTAAGGTTTTTGTTAATAGGCTTAATCTTTGTTGATTATGTTTAAATCCATTAGGGTTTTTGGATAACAAGATTCAAATGTAACTGAATATTTTCTTGGTGGTGATATTTGTAACTTTTTTTGAAAGGATTTTTTTTTTAAGGTCTCTTTAGGGTTTTCCATTCAAACCCTAACCCGAGTTGGTTTACAGTTACACAAACTACTTTTAGAGATTATTATTTTTAGTGTCTTTAAAACATGGCTTTCAAGCATGTTTTTGGGTTACCTAAGAGAGGAATATGAAGCTTTACTTATATTGTGCAAAAGTTGTATTGCATTGAAAATATTTTATTATGATTCTCAGATTATTGTATTTAAAGAAGATGTTGTCATTCTCATACAACATTCTTCAATGTGCATATTGAAAATATATATAGTCTTCTATTGAGATTCTAGGACTGCAAATTGCACTTCTAGGGTTTTGATAGAATGCTATAATTTTTATGCATTGTAACAGAGTTGGTGCTCCTATATCTTATGAATTTGGTGCTTCTGAGTTTTGTGGAGTTGGTGCTCCTAAATTTTGTGGAGTTGGTGCTCCTAAATTGTAAAGATTTGGTGCTCTAAGTGAATAAAGAGATATATTTTTTGAGTGGTTTTTATTCCCCAAGAGGGTTTTCCACTCAGGACAAAAAAAAATTTATGTGATGAATTTGTGAGTGATTGTCCCTAATAGTTTAAATGTAGATAAATAATTGTTTCTTCATTTCTGCAAATGTCTATATCAAAATTTCTTGCACAAAAGTTCTGATATTGTTGTGAAAACTAATACAAGAGGGAATATAAAAGTATTCATTTGGTCCAGTCTAGATCTCAATGCATATTAATGTTTTGTTCATATGTCTAACTCATGATTAATTCACAAGTCTAGTTTTCTCCACAAATTGTCATTTGTTCTCTTGGCTCAAAATAAAATATAGATTCTTGTTTTTTTTTAAATTGTGACTTTCATAAATCACTGATTCACCCCCCCCCTCTTAGTGATTTCATTCTTCTAACAATTGGTATCAGAGTGTAGGGTCCTTTCATAGGTCTAATCCACCTAGGATAGATTCTAGTTTTTGGAAGTTTGTCAAACATATCACAAATTCAAGAAGGTACTTATGTGACTGAGCCAAATCCTTGATTAATAAAGTCTAATTGACTTAGGGGTTCCTGGATATTGGAGTACTATGGGTAAGTGCAAAAGAAAAAGAAGTCAAAAGAAAACCACTAGTGTCGAGTCTAGTGAAGTATTGTCTCAAGCAAATTCTTTGACAGTTGACTCTATAAGTGTTAATAAGGAAAATCTTGTAGAAGAAAATATGTCTAATATAGAACTTGATGAATTTGTGGTGGACATGAATGATTTAGATATTGAAGGAGAAATTGATTTTGAGGAAGAACTTATTTTTGCACTTGATGAGATTAAGAGTCTTAGAAAGGTGAACAAGGAAGTAAGATCTCAGTTAGAGAAAAAGGAAGAAGATTGCAAAAAGTTAGAAACTAAAATTATCTGTTTGAAAGAAAAACTTGAAAAATAAAATGAGTCAATTATTTGTTTGAGAGTTGAAAATGAAGAAAGTAAAAGAATAGCTTAAGTGACTAGGTCCAATTTAGAAGCCAGAGAAGTTGAGTGCCAAAAGTTAGAAAGTGAAATAGTTTTTCTAAGGAAAGATCTTGAAAGTGTAAAGATACAGTTACAGAAAAATAAGAATTTTGATCAAAGTAACAACAAGCTAAATGAGATACTAGATAATCAAAAACATCACAAATACATTCATGGTTTAGGGTATGAAATAGGAAAAAATTCTAGAGTTCAATTCAAGATGAATTAAAACATGGCATAATGTTTGTAACAAAAGATGGAAAGAGTTTCAAAGTAAGGAAAACTCCAAGAAAGAAGATAGACTTGAACTATCATGCTACTACTTCTAAAACAAATGACAAGGTTGCTGATAGAAGTCAACATAATGGCACCAAAAAAGAAAAAATAAGAAATGACCAATCCATAGAATATTTATTCACTAGACAACATCATTCGATGAGGTACAATTATACTCATTTTCAAGGTTATTGTTATATTTTTAACACTTATGGTCATAAGGATGCATCTTGTAAGTTTGTTGATAAAAGGTAGTTTGGGTTTTCAAGAAATAATTCTTTTGTTTCAATTTTCATAATTTTGGACATAAATTTGCACTTTGTAGAAAGTCCACAAAGTATGTTAAGAAGACAATAGATAAAAATATAGGGTGTTTTAAATGGAATCATCTTGGGAATATAACACACTTTTGTAGAAGTAGTGTTGAAAGAATACTTAGGGATCAAGAAAAAAAAGAAAGGATCACACATGGTTTGGAGAAGAAAACATAATCAATCTGGTGATAATAACTCTTACCCCCTATGAGTGCTTGTCAAAATGAGTTCATACTTGACTGATTTAGTACATGAATTTTCAAAGGTGAAATTTAGTGTTTGCTTAAGGAACACAAATGCCAAGGTTGATTGATAGGTTGTATGATCAGGTTGTATCCTCCTTTTCACATTCTACATACACTTGTGGTGGTTGAGTCCAAATGGTGTTGTGATCTTTATCTATGGTTTTCATATGTCAGGAGTAAGGCTGAATGTCATCTTTTTGATCCTTATTCATGAAAAAGAGATCTTTCTTACTAGTATCATGATGATAAAAGGTCTATGATAGTTTTTGGGCAGCCTTACAAAATAAATGGATAGTCATTAGCCATATGTATAATCATTACGTGTTGGATAGATAGATGTGATGAATTCATGTAAAGTTTCCTATTCATCTATGACAGTGCATTTAGAAATGATGTGATACAATGACATGTTTGGTTTGATAGCAGTGATTCAGTGATAGTTGTATGCATCTTGAACTTTGACAATTGTTGATGATTTCAAAGGAACAATTCAATTTAAGTGAACAATACTTGGTATGGTCCAGTAGTCTTGATAAGTTCAAGGCTCATAAGTGATAGTGGTTTGCTAAGCTTTCTTGATAATAATCTACTCTCTATGGAACCTTGTTTGTTAAATGGACAGTGGTTTGACAGTTTTGACTACTAAGTGGATAGTAGCTTGGACTTGAAATTAGTGTTAAAGAGTGTATAATACATAGTGATGACATTGTAATGATTTCCAAGTTCTTTAATATCAGTCTAATGGTGATTATGTTTCTTTACTAGTAGTCTTGACCAATGTGCTTGGATAGAGTATCTCTAATTTTTTGTGTTACAATCAAACAATGGTTTTGGTGGAAGTTTGATGACTGTAGTCTTTATTCTTTTGGAATCCTTGATCTTGCAAGCACGGGATATATGACAGTATTCAATGAGTGAATGCATTAAGTTTGTAGGACCTGTGATATTGCTACAAATCAAGTGCATGTATGGCTTTGGAATCAATGCATAAGTAGATGGTATCTAATATTATCTTTGCATTTGTTGAGCATGTTTTGGACATATGTCACTGTCACAGAGTTATGATGCTTGAGAATAGTGACTTTGGTCTAAAAACATAGTGATTTACAAAGATAGTAGATAATACAAATATATACAAAATGTTTCAGTAGTGGCTTAATTGGGTCAATGGATATTTTTATTCCTAGTGTCAGATGTCCTATCTAGTAGCCTTTTTGGCATAATTACCAATAAATGAGAAGGGATTAGTTTTTGGATGTGGTCTTAGTGATGATCTATTGAAGTTTGTAGTTGTATGCATAGTGAATATGGCATCTTTAGTTCATCTTTTTAACAATAACATTGAGAACATTATATTGCAAGGTGTGACTTGTATATTGTCAAGATTGTTTGGTGAGTTTGCAATTATATTTGACAATGGAAAAATATTTCAATTAAGTGTTTCCAAGAAGCGGTTACTTAGTGATCTTTGCTAAGTTGTATAGTGATAACACTTAGTGGCAGTGCTTGAAGGTATATAAGTTATTAATTCCAATTGATGTCAAAATAATAGTTGTTTGATGAGGAACTCTTGTAGTGGTACCATACCTGATAGTAGTTTGAGAGTTGGCTTCCAATATCTACTTTTGAGGGATGCTACTTAATTTGGCATATTCTTCCATATTGATCAGTATCTTCACTTTACTCAAATTTTTTCTATATGGTGTCTTTGATAGTATTATTATGCATTTCCTTCATTTAGACAATGTCTATTTATTTAAACTAGTATGGTACTCCAACATTGGTAGTATTTGATGATGAGATACTAACAAATCAATTACTGGGTAATCTTTGAGATGATATAGTCTTAGTGTTGATCTATTAATATTTGTGTCAGATGAAGTGGTTTCCAAGTCTTCTTGTTCTTGGATATTGATCGTTAATACAATAAGAGAAGTACAAAGATATTTTTGGTCAGCTAGTAAGGTTATTTTTAAGTAATAGAGAATGGCATCTATCAAAGTCCCAAGAATGAATATTTGTTGTTAAAATTTTTAAAGAGTGTCAGTTGGCAGACTCTGCAACTTTTGTCAACATTCTTATAATATTTCAAAATAGGAGCTCATCAAATGCCGTAGTACTCTATGGATGCAGATATTGCTCATGGATGACAAATTTCTCTTGCAATAAACTCTAAAAGTACTAATAGATTATTTAACATAATGGTGCAAGGATAGTGAATATCATAGATTCAGAGATATAGGGCAGTTAGACAAGGGATTTCTAGATCACTGGTATGCAGTGGAAAGTGATTTGTTATTGTTTGTCATTGTTGTGCAGAGGTACTCTAGTGTTATTTTTTGTGGTAAAGATCTCTCTTGATGGTACTTCAAGTTTTTAATGTTCATGAGTGTGATTTGTTACTGTGTGTCATTGATCAAATTATAGAATTTGCACATCTGCAATAAGGTTTGCAAATGGAGTGGTAATTGCTAGTATGCCTGCAATGGTTTGAAAATAACTTCAATGACCCATTTGGATTACTTAACAATGCTCTTGTCTTCCTAGTTTTCTTGCTTTGTGACAATGTGTAATGACAGTGTTGTTTGAGAAAAAGAGTGATGAATAGTGGTTCAATGTTAACTGGAACAATAAATGTGGTACTCAGAGAGGAGTAATGATACCAGTTTTGATATATCTTTGTATGGAGCTTCTTTGTACTGGGAACTTGTTTCTATATGTTTTCATTCCTAGCTCTCTTATAAATTTTCATTTGTTGCTCTATTGTTCTACTTGCAGCTGGTTTTGGTTGGATAGTTGGTTGGCTTCTCAGTTGTTTATTGGAATCTCACATTTTCTTCTTTTAGTCCTTGTCATTGAGGAAAAAAGCAGGAGAGAAAGTATGTGTTTTTCCATGAAGGACAAAGGGGGAGTTTGTTGGCTCTTAGTTGTTTTAGTTTTTGGTTTGTCCTTGATGTCAAAAGTAATTTGTTAACATGAGAATATTTGTGATGATATGTTGCATTCTCAGATGGGTTGATATATGATCAAAAGATTGGATTATTCACTTTGATATGCTGACAGCGTTTATAATTTTGACAAGATGATTTCTTTTCAGTTTGATCCTTCAAGGTTACAAGTCCCAGGTATTCATTTTGATAGGATGATTAAGTCAAGTATCCTTAGTTGGTTATTATCAATTTGTCTTTGAATGATATATTAGTGCATTATTGATTGCATATTATTGCAATACTGTATTGTTTTAAGGCATTCATGATTTGTATGATGATAGCTTCTATAGACATCAAAAATATACTGATTGACATCATGCATTCAATGTTGACTTACTAACATCATTTCTTCCTTAATCATCCCTCGGTCTAACCATTTAATCAAATTCCCCTATCTGATTAAATTCATCAATATTCGTCCCTTAATTAAATAAATCATTTTTTTCTAATTAAGTCAATCCCTTTTGTTAATTAAATCAATCCATCTGATCTAATTATCCCTATTTAATTAAATAATCAATTTATTTGATTAAATCTCTAAGGTCCATCCATTAAATTAAATAAATTAAAACCTTATTTGATTTAATCTAACATCATCCCTTTTAATTAAATAAACCAAAATCTTTATTTGATTAATATCTTATCACATTTTTCTCATTATTTGATTTAAATAAATCCAGAAATTTAAGTCAAATGGGTGCATCATCTAATCTCCTGTTAAATTAATTAACCCTTGATTAATTTAATCTCATTCATGTCACATCCTCTAGATAATGCAAGTTGCACATGAAAATAGATTTAATTCATTTATTAAATCTCTATTTTCCTCACAAGGCATCTTTTGGAATATTCTCTCAATTTGAATTCAAAAATTCCAAGTCAACATGTACATCCAACAAGGCAATAAAACATCTTACATGTCCTTTGCCTTGAGCCAAGTGGCATTTATTGCATTTTCCCTTCCCTCTTACATGTCATTTCAACAAATTTGAATTTCAAATATTGGCATTTATTGGCACAAACCCAAATCTTGCACATCCATCATCCATTCATAGCTTGACAAGTGGCACCATATCATTGGATGAATGTTAGTCCCACATTGTTCAAATTTGGGCATTCATCCCATCTTAAATCCTATAAATAAAGAGCTCCTCTCTTCATTTGATCATCCACAAACATTGCAAAGTTACCATGCTAAAATACTTAGCCATTTTCATCCATCATTTGAATTCTTAGCTAGGCTTTTTGCAGATTTGGCTTGGAGTTCTCATCTTTCATCAAAGTGGATCAAGATCATCTTCAACACATCAAGATTTCATCATAGGAATTGGGAAAGGGCCAATTTTCACATCAAATTGGCACCAATTCCCCCATGGGATCAAGTGTTTGCTTCTTTAATTAGGATTAAATCTAGTTTTATCTTTTGCATTGTGTTCTTCATCAATTTCTTTCCTATTTTGAGTTTTCAAATGGATTTCATGGGGAATCCTTGTTTTGGCTTGCATTTCATTGTCTAACTCATTTATTCATGTTGTTTTGCAGGTAATAGGAGAAGGGTTCACACATTTGGCACTAGAAGGAGGGCTTGACATCATTATTTCTAACAATTTCTTAAAATTTCCGCGTTTTCTTGACACACAGGAAATTCCAACGCAAGCTCGTCAGCGTCGCTATTTTTGGCACCGCGAGCTTGTCAGCGTCGTTGTCCTAGCACCGTGGGCTTGTCAACGTCGCTATATAGCACCGCGTGAACATAAACTGCGCCACTGGACTCATCCCGCTAAGAATTTTTGAATTTTAAACTCCGTCGCTGGACTCGCCGACTTGCAAACAATTTCAAAAAAATATTAAATAGCGATGCTTTCAAAAACTGCGATGTTGGGAGAAATTGCAACGCAATCGAGGTCTATGTCCTGACATAGAGTGCCGCTGACTGGTAAAGCAGCGCTGTAAGAGCACCGCTGGGAGAAAAAAACAGCGACGCCTTCACGAGTTGCAACGCCGGAAGATAGTAAAAGGGAGAATTTAGTTTTTTTAGCACGTGTTTTTAATTTATGATTTATCTATCTTCTGTTTTCTGGTTTCTTGACTTTTGTGTTTTTCCAGAATCTAATTGGTTTTCTTCTTTGTAGGTTGGAAATCGAAAACAAAAGGAGTATGGGGATGATATTTTGTCCTATCAAAGTGTTTTTTAACACTTGAGTGTTTGTTTAACACTTCTCTAAGAATTTTTCATCTTCTTCTTTCTTAGAACACTAGCTTTCATTTGGGTTTAAAAAAAGAGTTCTTTTTGTTTATTTCTTGCAAAAGGATTAAAAAGAATCTTAGGATCAACAACTTACTAAATTTTGTTAATGGGATTATCAAATTGAACAAATGTCTTTCACTTGTGATTTGGTGCTCTAAAATGAATTCACATATTGCTTTGAGGATATTAAAAAAACAAGTGTATCCTTGTTTTTTGTGAGGGCTTACTTAGACTAAAGCCATTGAAAAAGGACGTATGCACTTCTCTTGCGCTTTATAGCGATCTTGAGAATCAAAAGGCCTTTTTCATGACTTTGGGATGAGATAAAGCAATCACCTCCAAACTTTGATTTGGGCTTAAAATTGAACAAAATCTTGTGCAAGTGTGAGTGGGGGCTTTGTTGCATATATTCTCTCTCTTTGTTGCATAAAAAGATTGATCGAGTTAGAATATTGTTCTTCATTCACTTTTGTTTATCCTAGAGGGCTTGCCTTGGGGAAAAAGTACTCACCCAAGGGAACGACTCAACTGGTAACCCTCTAAAGCCAAGAGTATTTCCAACCGGGATATAAATGTGGATATTGGACAAAACACCAATATCATGCAGTTGACTCCAACAAGGTGGATCCGAAAGGGGACTCTTGCCACGTTGGGTCAACTCCTACAAATAGAAAGTCCTTACTAAAATCCATGTGCTAGAATTTTCCAAAATCCTTTTATCTATTTGTTGGTGCAAGAACGGTCGTTCTGAAGCCGCCCCACACTTTTACAGTCTTCTAGTAGAAATGGAAAACATGCCATGGGAGTTTCATGGGTGTTGAAGCTTGGCTGCACCGTATAAGTGAGTGTCATGGAGGGGAGCCAGTGGGGTCAAGCATCTAACCATTCGCTAGAGATAAGCGTAGCTGGACTTGTCCAAGTGGGAATCCAACAAATATTGTCTTACACATCCATAGGATTGTACTAATTCTTGGATTACAAAATCCATTGCTTGATCGAAAACATCTCAAAACAAACACTTAACACCATCTAAATTTCAAACCCTTTTGAAAAAAAATACAATTGACTCAATCCATATGTTATTGTTTTCCCTTGGGATTCACATCCTTAGAGGTTTCTAAACATTGGATTATATCTCAATTTGTCTCCTTAAGTAAACTATAGGAAAACCCTTGCCTTGAGTTCATTGAATTCCCACATAACATATCTTGTGGGGTTTGAAGAAATTAAGACATTGGACATCTTAGTTTGAAAAACCTAATTGAAGAAAGTTTTTTTGGTAAAATAAATACATTAAGCAAAGGTAAACAAAATGAACTTTCATATGTGTTGAAGACTCCAAATCCCAAAACAAAACAAATCATTGATTGGAAATCCGAAAGTGAATGTTCAAAATGAAATCATTTCTTGGTTACAAAGGTCATTAGGAAGCATTTTCTTGATCTTCATTACCTAGGTCTAAAGCAAACAAAGTGTACCTTTTTAGGTTCATCTTAGGATCAAAACATATCAAAATATCCTTTTCATCCATCCTCCAAAACATCAAAACAAAATCCATCTCATCATCACCTTTTTAAAAATCTTGAAATCATCCTTAATACTAGGCTTTCTGGGAAAATATAAATCGTCAATATCATTGAGATAGAATCCTTGAAAACATTAGCAAAAGCACATTTGACGGTATGTGTAGATGCATCCTTTTGCATATACTTAGTCAAAGTTATCAAAGTCATCTTGTCTAGCTTAGTGTATGTAGATGAGTCCTTCTTCATATGCTTAGTGAAACAAATCATCTTGTTTGAATAGGTGTGGGTAGATGCATCCTTCTCCTCACACATATTCAAATTATCATCCTTTGAACAAAGCTATCCCTTAGATCATCATCCAACATCTTAGGGTCTTTTTGTTCAAAAATCAAAATCAAAATCAAAATCAAGGGAAAAATCTCAAAACCAAAAACAAAATCAAAATCACCAAGTCCTAAAAATCCTAATATCTCATTCAAGACTTATCAAAAGCCACAACATCTGTGTCATCCATCTCTAACATCACTATCATATCACCGCCCTTTGATCCTCAAGGCATCCTAAAACTTTATACTTTGGAGCATAAGATAACGAACAATCCAAAGAATCAAGAGATTCATCTCCCATATTCTTGATGATTGATCCTTGTTTCATGGTTCAAACGAGATCTCAATACAAGAAGGGTATGGAAGCCAACAAAGAAACACCCGCTTCAAGTGATCTTAGCCAAACCAACACAGAAATGAATCCAACAGAATCAAGCAATCCATTGACCCTCTCATCATCCCAAAATCCACAAGAAGAAAATCAAGGGAAGGACCTTACCTTTGGAATGTCTCGCGAGGAAATGACTGAAATGCTACAAAATCCAAACAACCATAGAATCATCAACATCATGATAAGACTTAACCCTTCGTTGTACATGCTTGAACTAGCAAAACAAGGGGCCAAGTTGCCTTCAGATTTTGATGTGAGTACTATAGTAGATACATCATTTCCTCCCATCTCATCCACCATCCCCATTTTATCTACACCTCCATCCCAAAATATCACGCAAAACATCCTGCAAATCACAACATCGTTTGCTCCAACACAACCCAATGTCAACAAGGGAAGCACATTCCTTAATGCTCTTCAATCACATCCCCTTGTTAATAATCAAAACTTGGACACAAACACCACCTTGGAACAAAACATACTCAACAACCCATTACACAAGAACATTCCTCTCACTTTACATTATGACCCATCATCAACATCTTTTTACGGAGCACCACAAACACCTCTTCTCACAAATTCACAAGAAGAGGGAGATATGTTCAAACCAGGGGGCATATTCGACACCACACAACAACTAACGCCCCTTACATTTCCACCTATCCCACCATTGCCATTATCATCCGCACCACTTCTTGGTCTAGGGCTTTCCCCTCTACCAAGTATCAATCAAACCACTATCCCAACCATCAATCAAAGCATCGTACCGAATGCTCAAATTTTGTCATTGATATCGTAACAACAAACGACAAACACACAAGCAATGGCAACAACATCAAACATCCCTTTAACATCGCAAAGGATGGTCTCTCAAGGTCCAATCACACCAATAGCACTATCCAACACCCAAAACATCAACACAACATCATCATCCACCACCATTCCAAATCCACCACCACCAACGTTCACCACATCAAACCAATTTGATGCAGCATTGCAAGCCACTTTCCAAGGAGGATACCAACAAGTGCAGAAATAAAAAGATGTACATCTAGCTACTCAACAGGCTGCTCAAGCTGCACAAAACGCTCAAGCTACACAAGCCGCAGTACAAGCGCAACAAGCACAACAAGCACAACAAGCTCAAATGTTATTACAACAACAACAACAAGCCACCCAAGTTGCGCAAGCATTACAAGCACAAAGGACCGCTCAAGCACAACTTCTATTATAGAAAAAAGTCGCACAAGCACAAGCGCAAGCTCAATATCAAGCACAACAAGCATAAGCACAAGCACAACTTCTTGCACAAGCAACACAAATGCAAGCATATCAGCAAGCACTAAAGCAATACCAAGAGCAGCAAGAAGCAACAAAAATGGCAGCCCAACAACAAGCGTTGTGGGAACAAAAACAAGCACAACAACAAGCGTTGTTGGAACAACAACAAGCACAAATACTAGCGCAACAATAGTAAGATCAACAACAGGCATTGTTCATTCAAAAGTAGGTAGAAGCATACCTCACTCCCCAGAACATACATATACCATTGAACAATGCAGCAACTAATCAATCAACAATTGAAACACCCCAAAACACATTCATCCCACCCCCTAATTCGCAAAGTGATGTAACGACACAACTCAGGTTGCTATCGCAACAAGTGCTCGACCTTCAGTCAAGGCGAACAACCAAAACACCAAGCAACTTATGTCCCTATCCATTTGATAGGAGCTTAGAGATGAAACCATTCCCCAAGGGATTTGAAATCCCTAAATTTGACAAATATCGAGGGATGGGAAACCCTAAAGATCACATCAGGGAATTCCAAGTTCATTGCATGGAGGTCACATACGACGATACTTATCTGATATAGCTATTTCCTAGAAGCTTGGAAAGTCTCGCTATAGAATGGTTCTCTCGCTTACCTTCAAGCATTAGAACCTTCCAAGAAATAAGGGATGAATTCATTAAAAACTACGCATGTAACATTTCAATGGATGTCAGTCTCGAAGAATTATATGCTCTAAAACAAGGAAAGAATGAATCTTTTGCTTCATTCCTTCAACAATGGCGATCTAAGGCCAATCGGAGCAAATGGACCATGCCAGAAGAACAACAAGTCTGCACCATCATAGCCAACCTTGAAAGTTGCTTGTCATTTCATCTCAAGGTCCAAGGCATCACCACATATGATCAATTAATTTCCAAGGTGCTTAGCATCAAAAGAGCCCTTGTGACTCAACCCGTGCAATCAACATCATATCATGCACAACAAAAAAATCACCCACCATCCAATTACAATGATAAACCTCATACGTGGGCAAGGAAAAAGAATGTTACTAATGATGGTGTCATAGATGCCAAAGTGGTCATTAGTGGTCCACGCCAAAATACACCCACACCGCAAATCCAAAATCAACAACAAAACACTCATCACACAACATATCAACCCAACAACAATCCAACCATCAATAACCTCAATGATCAAAGGGGACCACCTCAATGCAAAATTTATCCCAAATGAAAATACACCATTTTAGGGGAACCCCTGGAGGACATAATGAAAAAGTTGATTGACGAAAAACTCATCAAACCACCTATGTTTGAAAATTACCAAGAACCTGACATCAAACCCCCTTGGTATAAAAAAAATCAACTTTGTGAATTTCATAAAAATAAAGCCACACCACAAATAGCTGCATGAGACTCAAAATATCATCAAGATCTCATTGACAAGAAAATCATAAATGTGGAACAACCTACGAAATCAAGATCTTGAAATATACCGCGAATCCGATGCGAAACATGGTAACAAAGGGAATAAAAATGATAAAGGGAAGGCGGTGTCCAACCATGTGGCTGTAGCAGTCATTGCACCCTAAATGAAGGCGCATGGTCATCACCATCCAAAGAGGCGCCCATCATAGAAGATTGCACCACAAGGCGGCAAGTCACCGATGGGATCACATCCCAATCTAATAGAGTCCCTTCATCTAGAAATTAGTTCGCATGGCTGTGTTGTAGAACAACTCAGAGAACACCAACACACATCTCCATCCTTAGGTTGTTAAAATATATGCGAGTCCATAAGAAGATCCTTGAGGAAGCATTAGCCTCATCCACTGTCCCCACAGATCTCGATGCGGACCGATTCCAAGCTATGGTCGGAAACATCATAATGCCTAATCTCCTTACATTCTCTGACCAAGATTTCCCCGCCCAACCATCTATGACCGTGCACTTATCAAGACATTGTAAACAAGAGTAAAATCAAAAGGATCCTGGTGGATGGAGGTGTGAGTTTGAACATATGTTCCTTAAGCCTCATCAAACAGTTGAAAATATTAGAAGATTCTATCGACAAAGGAAAGGGGCATCACGATAAGAGCATATGATGACCAAGAAGAGGTGTATGAGCATAATTAAACTCCTTATTCAAGTAGGAGATAGCAGCTCATGGAAACCACCTATCGGTTCTTGGAACACCGACTTTCCTTCTAGCATCCTCACAGGGCCATACATGGATCCATGTGATGGCAGCATCAAGCCTTACCACCGGTAATTTTACCTGTGGACAAGGTCACCATTCATGGAGATCACGAACCGTTTTTCATATTGCAAATATCGCCGAATCCAAGTACTACAAATCCCCAAGTGCCGAATGATTTGGGGAATTTCTCACGCCACATGCGACGACCCTACCACCCTCGCATCCCACTTCTGCGATAGAGACACCGCCATCCCACCATTCCCACCATGCGACATTAAAGCTCATCATCCAGGAGGATGGTTGTAGAAGCTACAAGCTCCCTAACAATTCTTTTGTAATAGGAGAGTTACCACAATCTCCTAGATCACGAGGATGTCCATAAGAAAATCAAGCTTCCACATCACAAACCTATCTTGAAAACTATCACGAATTCACAAGATGGGGAGACCTTGGCCATGGGGATTGACCCAAAGTGAATCCATCTCACATGTTATATCGAGATGAGAGACCGACACCTGAATTACCAATGGACGAAAGAAACAGGGGCCTACAAATGATGCTTGCAATGGGCTACGAAAGAAACCAAAGACTGGGACAAAATGACAATGGGCTCATAATACCTATCATGCCAGAGACGTGACCCATAACAAATCTTGGTCTTGGATGTACCCCTCTGAGAATAAACATACGTGGCCGAAATCCTTCGGCTAGCGCAATTAATGTCTCTCCTCAGCCAGTGCTAATACAAGTACACTCACCAATAGTCACAGGTAGAGACACACATAATTTCATAACTGAGCCCTATATTAGTAGCGATGACAAAGATCCCATATCTAATCTACCTAGGTTATTCGAAGATACCACCTTGTGTATGATTAGCACCCTCTCCTTCGAAATTGATCATCTGAATCATGAGATCTGCTTAGTCTACCCCCAACTAATCGACTATGAACAACGAGGACCACCAGTTCTCGATACATTTGAAAATGATGAAGCGCTCTCAGAATTCATGGGGTTGAGGGATAACATTCCAGATGGAGATCACAAGGTAGGATTCATAATGGAATTGGACACACATGCCTACTATGGGGAAACGATTGAATCCTTCAGTCACAAAAGTGAGAAACTAAGAATCATATCCAAGTCCTTGAGTGAAAACCACCTTGTGGCACTCAAGACGAGAAAGCCATTCAAAAGAAAGGATGTATCAGCGGTGAAACCTCACGAGGCGCAGAGGTGAAGGATTCAATCTTCCATAAGAGTTACTCATCGGGGAGAGTCGTTAGTCTTGGCGAAAGTTGCAATCACGTCAGCCTATGGGAGCGGAGGAGACTCTTCATATCACATTCTATGTGGAATTAAATTGTCTCGGAGAACAGAACTCCCAACGGCATTCTTTAAGGGGAAAGGAAAATAAACTGCATGGAGTTATGTGACATGCCGGAGGCTTGATCTAGAGGCTGGTAGTTCAAATGCTTAGTACGTGTATCGAAACAAAAGCGGTCAAACAAAAGCTCACGAAAAGTGCACCCTCAAATAGCCTTATTGGTCAAAATGGAGCTCAAAAAGTTGTTAGATGTAGGATTTATCTAACCAATCGATTATCCAGAATGGGTGTCAAATCTGGTACCTGTTTCAAAACCTGATGGAAATATCAGAATCTGTATGGATTTCAGAGATTTGAACAAATCATGTCCCAAGGATGATTTCAGGCTTCCCAGCGACATGATAGTAGGCAAACAGCGGGCATGAGATGCTATCACTAATGGGCCAGTCTTGAGGATACAACCCGAGATCGAGTAGCAAAGAAGATCAACCTAGGGCCAGCACTTCACTTGTCCATGGGGGACCCTACTTTGCTGGAACGTGCCATTTGGCCTAAGAACAGAGGCAACCTATCAAAGGAGCCATGACACTAATATTTCCATTATATGGTCCACCGAGAGCGGTTGAGGACTATGTTGGCGACATCTAGCGAGGTAGAAAAAGACAAGATCATATAAGCAGCCTGGCTGTCTTTGTGATTTGGAAGAATAAAAAGTTGGGCTAAATCCCAAGAAGTGCGTGCTGATTGTACAATCAAGTAAATTGCTGGGATACATAGTCTCTCCATGAAGAATTGTCGAGGTGGATCCGGCAAAAGTGAAGGCAATCCTTGAGATGGAAGCACCAAAGACATTAAAACAATTGAGAGGCCTCCAAGGCCGACTTCAATCCATCCGACGGTTCATAGCACAACTGGCAGATAAGAAGAATCCATATTCTCACCTACTCCACAAGGGAGTGGCATACAAATGGGACACAAAATGCGAAGAGGCATTTAACAAAATCAAGGAATATCTACTGACACCTCTAGTTTTAATGCCACCCATCCCAAGAAAGCCATTGATCTTATATGTGTAAATAGTACTTGGATCTCTAGCTTAGCAGTGAAAGTGGGCTATCTACTATATCAGCGAGGAGGGACAATGGTGCGGTCATGAGCTAAATTACTCATTCATCAAGAAAGCTTGCCTTGCAGTAGTGTTTTCATCCCAAAAATTTAGACACTACATGTTGGCACACAAGATAAAGCTCATTGTGAAAATTGATCCCCTCAAGTATCTCTTATCCAAGGCAATGCTCATGGGCAGAATGGAAAAATGGGTGATGATATTGTCAGAGTATGACATTAAGTATGTAGAGAGGAAAGCAATCAAGGGACAGATTATCATGGATCAACTAGCGAGCCCATTTATTCGAGAATCGCGTCTCGGAATTCCCGGATGAATCATCTTTAACCCTCAATGCAATACGACCATTGAGCTATACTTGAGTGGTTCCTTTACACAACAGGATGGTGGTGTCTTCTTCATCACCCACAAGAGTTACATACCAAAGTCGCCCTACAAATTGGCATTTCCTTGCACCAACAACATGCTTGAGAATATGAGGCTTTGACTGCTAGGTCTCAAGATAGCGGTCACAATGGAACATCATAGCCCTAAAGGTGTATGGAGACTCGATTGATCATAAATTAGGTCAATAATGAATATCGGACTAAGGATGATAAGCTCACTCCATACAAGAAATTGGTGGAGACTCTTAAAGAATCTTTCATTGACATAACATTTGAGCATATTCCAAGAACCAACAATAGAGCAGTAGACGCCATGGCTACAATTGGGTCCCTATTAGACATCCCTCATAATATTGCAAAATATGAATTTCCGGTTGAGCGACTTCTGTCCCACATTGAGATACGAGTCGAGAATATATTGTGTGAAATCATTGCAAATTCCTAGCGATCCTTGATATCATGACATCCACATATCTTAGCATAGGAGTCATACCCATAGACCTTTCATCAAACTTAAATGAACCTTGGCACATCAAAAAGGCGTCAGTTGTCATCCTGGGTGATACCTTATCTGGTAAAGGCATAGGGTACCTTTTTACATTGTTTAAACTTGATGAGAGGCATTAACCGCCCTAACCGGTTCGCCGTGGTATTTATGGCTCACGCATCAAGTGGGGTGACCATCACCAGAAACCTACGAGGATGGGGTATTACTATTATAATGGAAGAAACACATGATCATGCTAAAAGGTGATTACAATATCAGCAACATGGGACCTCATCCATGCTCTAGCTCAAGAGCTTCACCCGTGGAGTAAGCCCTTCATAATGGGACTTGGTCTCGGTAGGAAATCACACCCACCTCATCCAATGGCCATAAACTCATCATAACTTCCAATTGAGTACTTCACCAAGAAGTGGGTGGAGGCCATACCCATGATGTATATAACTGGAAAGCAGATTTCAAAATTCATCCTGAACTATCTTATCTGTCGTTATGGTGTCCCACAAGCCATTATCTCAGATAATGGGACACCATTCAAGAACCAGGAGGTTTGTGACTTGTGCGAGAAATTCAAAATCTAGCATTGCTTCTCCACCCCGTATTATCCCCAAGGCAATGGCCAAGCAGAAGCCACAAACAAAACCATCCTCAAAATCCTTAAGAAAACAGTCAATGGCCCGAATTAGGTGGCTGGCACTTGCAGCAATCCCACCCTCTGGGCTTATCAAACCAGCATCCACACCCACCCGGCGCTACCCCCTTCTCCTTGGTCTATGGATGGAAGTGGTACTCCACATTGAAGTCGAGCTCCCATCCCTCAAAATATCTTTGCAAAACCTCATCCTTGCGATGAGGACTACGGTAAAGATTAAATGAGCTGGAGCTACTGGATGAGAGATGTATAGATGCTTTGAATCATCTGCAAGTCTACCAAAATAGACTCAAACGAAGCTACAACAAGAAAATCAGAAGCAAAACTTTCCAAGTTGGAGAACTAGTCTTAAAATAAAATCAGAAGAATGTCTCGAATCCCAGCAGCAAAGGCAAGTTTGAACCCAATTGGTTAGGGCCTTTTGTCATCACAGCAAGTTATAAATCAAGAGCATGTCAGGTTATCAGCACCCAAGAGGAACCTACGCAGAGCCCATGAATAGCTCTCATCTCAAAAGTTTTATGCCTAAAACTTCCAAGGAATTATAAAACAAAAATCAAAATCAGAAAAATTCTTGAAAAATGGTTACTTAGGAAAAACGGCAAGCGAGGCATCTTGGTGACAACAAAAAATTAGAAAATATGAAAATCAAAAAATGAGAAAAAGGATCAAAAATCATCCTCTAGTGAAAACCACTTTGGTGGCACTTTGGGCAAGTACCTGGCCCGAAAACAGCAAATAGGCTAACTGGCATTAAATAAGCACTTTCCATCCACCCGGGGATCTTTATGGCTTGATGCATCCCATTCATCGCCAGCTTCCATCATCCATAGCATTGGTCTCCATCCATCACACATCCACTCGCATCCGCACCATAGCTTGGTCCTATGTTCGTATCATGATCCCTCCTAGTACTACTCGGCCCATCCTCAAGGTCATTTTGTCTTGTCTTTATCGGAGTAGTCTATTACATCACGCTAGGGGCACGTTCTCATCAAATCGGATTTGTGTATGATCTTAAAATTCTCAAATCAGAAAATCCAAAAACATCCAAAACATCAAAAAATCCAAAAACACGTCAAAAAGTCATTCAAAAAGCCAAAAATAAGGTCGTCTTGTCGAACTACATCATCTCTGAGCTTGAACATAGGCAAGGTTGATCTTTGATCATCCCCCGAGACATTTAGGTCAGTCTTATAGGAGTCTGTCATCATAAACTAGCATCTCATCATGTATATCATCATCTGTAAATCAGTCAAGTTGTCAGTCGAACTACGTGGTCTCTGCGTGTATAACATAGGCAAGGCTTGTCTGTTGACCAGCCCTCGAGGCCCCTAGGAGAGGTTTTTAGGTTAGTCTCTTGGTTAAAATCTCAGAAAATCCCCAAAACATCAAAAAATCCAAAAATCAAAACATTTGCAAAATCTTGAAAAAATACCAAAAATAGCCTCAAAACATTTCAAAAACATCAAAAACATCCAAATATTTGAAAATATCCATCTGTCTCATCTCGCTTACACCCGCAATAAACAACACTCATAATAAACTGATCTCCATCCTCAATCTTTGGCAGGACAATCGGAAACAATTCTAGTAGCTTAAAAGTAGAACTCAAAAGCATCAAGTCGTAAGTCTAAGTCAGTGTGTAAGCAAATTGGTCACCTCTTCGTATGGGTAACGTATCATCTAAATTTGTTCCATATCAATCATTCCTTATAAATGAAATGATGTGCCGCCATCCACTAACATGTCCTAGGATGAATCCTTCCTACAATGGGCATTATCTTTTGGCAATAAGTTTTGGTTATCATCTTAAAAAACACATCCTTTTCTGTTAGTGGTATTGAAGAGCGTCAGTTTATTTGATTACTTGGTTTTTATCTTTTTGACTTATCTTATTTTGTGTTCATTCCAAGGACATCTCGATGATATCCCAAAACAACGGATTTAGAGAAATAGGAATGGGGCAATGATCATTATCTTTGTCTGTTGTGCTTGTTGGACGTTCTTGCAATATAACCTTGGTGAATACTTGCTTTGTTAGGAACATATGGAAGAAGTCTAGGGAAACTTGTTGACTATTACAGGGATAGGTTTACCTTTTCATGTTTTGGTCTTATGTGTCTAAAACTTCTAAAATACATCCTAGCAAGGTTTGCGTATGTCAGGTGTGAACGAGAATACTCCTATCTAATTGTCGAGTCAAATTCCATCACACTAAGTACCACACCATCCTAGTTTTCTATACCTTGAGGCATCGTACCACGTGTGTTATCAAACATAAGAAAATTTGGCCCTTTGAAAATCCCATTTCCTCGGCAAGTAATCATCATCATCGTCGTCATCATCATCTACATTTGTGTCATCTTGTGTCTTGTTGAAATGACTTCTTCTTTTCTCACTGACCACGCTAACAAGGTACTATGACAGTTGATCATCATCACCATCATCATCATCAACCCTGCATCCATGAATCATTAGCATATTGCATAAGCATATCATATAGGAAACATATGCATTGCATTATCATCATATAAACAGGTTATCATAAACATTGTAGGTGCATCCAGGTCATTTCATTTCACCCATTACATGGCATCAATCACTACATACACATTGCATTTGCATTTCATAAACATTCCATATTACCATCTACCATCACATAGCATGAACAAAAGCATTCCATCATCATTTTGGATAATCATAAACGATAGATATATAAGCAATTAATTCATTAGGTATACATACTTGCATAACATCATGACATCATATTATCACATTACATACCACTTTGCATTAACATATCATTGCATCACATACATCGTCATTTAGGATAATAAACATTTGTTATTCTAAGCATCACAATTTCATTAGGCATTAGCATCATATCATGACTATAGCATCATATCACATCCATCCATAAATCATCTCATATATAAGCATATCACATATCATTTGGCATTAACACATCATTTGCATACATCATTGATCATATTAGAACCCATATCATATATCACATTGGCATAAAATAAAACCATCATATAGTTAACATCACTACACATCATATCATAGGTTAGCATAAGATAGATCTATTAGTCATAATCATTGCCTAAACATCATTAGAAATAAATGCATCCATAAAACATCATTGCAAAGCATATAGAAATAAATCATACATGCATAAATAAAGGAGTACACATGGCATTGCATCAAAATTGGCTCATATATATCATATCATCAATTGTCATAGTACAAAAAAATAATTGGATCACTGTACATATATGTCAATCAGTACAAAAATGCCCATCGGGGCTATCAAAAATGAGCCCATAAGGCACCAAAAGTGTGTATCATCTGGATCATGCCCGATCTCCGTGAATGCTGCCCTCACCCCTGTCATCGTGACCCTCTAGTGGTCTCTAGCTGACCCGCTCTGAGTAATCGGAGACCCATTCTACTCTAAGTATAGTGTCGTGGTAAGCCCGGCAGTAGTACTCTATCTCTCGGATAGCCTCCCTGTAAGATCACACCGACACTGTACCCTAGGAGGAGGCAAAGGCTATCATGCTCTCAATTTGTTGTCTACGGCCTAGCTCTGTGGCTACTTGTAGCTCTACGGCATGTCGCTGCTACACAGCCTGATCTCTCTCTGCTCTGAGCTGCTCTCTCACCGACTCTGCACTTTAGTCTCTCTCACGTTCCACTACACGGACACATTACTTTTTTGTAGCGTAAAATCAAGGCATCCCATGCATCTTCCTACCTTGCTGGCTATGCCCATGGTTGTACATGAAGCTGGTCCTCACCCTCGGCTCATGGTGGTGGGACTGGTAGATCTTGCTGCTGGTCCTGCATAGGGACATCTCCCTGACCTGGTGGAATTGGGGGCACCAATGGTGGGTCCGGTTAAATCGAGACCCTAGGCCCTCATCCTCATCATCTCCCCCTGCCTTTGACCCTATGTGCCTCTAGATCCTCACCTAGAGATGAATTTGGATGGGAGGTATGAATAATATATAGGCGTGGTAGTTGCACGGATCCGCCAAGCCACGATTGGCCCGCGGTCGGGCTGCAGCTACGAAGTTGTCCAGCTGCCTCTGGTGGTAGATGTAGACCCCATGCCTTTTGTGTCATGCTACGATTGCAAAACGGCTACATAACCATGTCCGTGCGTCCAGGGGCTCTCCAAACTGACGTTGTACGCACCCAGGCAGGTATTGCTCAATCATGGTGTGCTCTCGGCCCTACATATATCAATCCTGGCGGCAATAGAAGAGTTGGGAAGCATCGTCAGCCCATCCGGGCTAACCAAGGTATGGGCGCCAAGTAAAAACAAGCATCTCGTCTAGGACCCGCCTCTAGTAGGGGATCCCATGCTCACTGGTGTGTGTGAATGACACACCCCCTCTATATTGTGCCATGAGCGCATCCTCTGCCCCCATCGGAACTGGAACAACCCGTGGATGTAGCACAGAAATGTGCTCCCACGCCCAGACATGCAGAAATGTCACGCTGGCCCCAAGCACTCTGCCATCCATATAAGCGTACTCATCCAAATCCCTATAGAGTGAAGCCAGAAGGACGAGTCCCCATGCAAAGCAAACCAACTTGTCCAAGACCATCCTCTCCCAGTAGTATCCCCAACCCAAACTGAAATACCACCCTCGTCTGTCTGGGACAACCAAACCCGAAATGATGGCTGCAACTGCCCAGCGGAAGGGAGGTGCTATAACTGTGTACCTCTCCAGCTCGATCTGCCCTCGCAATAGATAATATCTCGAGTGGCGAGGACTCTGACGCAATGCTCACGTCCCTCCTCCATATTGTAGATCACTCAGCGGCCATGAATGGGCAATCATAGTATGCGCCAGACGTCCTCCAAAGTGATGGTCGTCTCGCCAGTGGGAAGATGAAACGACGAGGTCTCATTGTGCCACCTCTCGGCTAGCACAGACAACATCTCTAGGTGTGTGCACAAGGGCGTTGCGTACGCAATATGCCATAGTCCTACAACTCCTAGTCTGTCCTAGTCTTTATCACTCAGGTCTCGTTGGATGCTCGCCAAATCCTATGACCGGTGCTCTTGAGAATAGAGCTCCCTCAGTCCATCCTGCATCAAGGAAAGTCACCGCATTAAAACATTTGAAAAAATCTTGGCCTAACACTCGAAACTCGTCCCCAGCAGTGCAATTTGTGATGGCATCACAGTTTGAGTTTCCCCAAACTCTGACGCTAGACCCAAAATTGAGCCAAAAAGAGCCACCACAGTGCACTTTGCTTCCCAGCGTCATAGTTTGTATGAAAAGGGCACTGCCGCCGCGCACTTTTTCCAAACCGGCTCGTTGAGTCCAAGCTGAGCCCGAGCCCAGCGGCGGAGTTTCTAAACTCCTAACTGCACCGCTACAATGCTAAATAGCACCGTTGTGGCACAAGGAGGTATTTAGCAGTGCACTTTAAACACCAAGCGGCGCTATAATAGCACCACTGGAGGTGAGCTCATCTTTAAAAATGTAATAAATGCATCAAATGAAAAAATTAAGCTTAGGTAAAAGTCGCATACTGGGGCACCGATGCCAGGTGGTCGCTGGTAGGTCCGAACTCGGTCTGAAATGTGTAGAGGAAGTTGTCATTGCACCATATCACCGGAGGGTCAGAGCTCGAATCTCAAGGTTTGCTAGCGGAAGTGTGTGAAAATGACTTGAAAGTGACCCCTCAGGGCCCTTTTAAGCCTAAAAATTAGGGTTTTTTAACCCTAATTAGCTGTCCTGGTAGGGTTTTGGACCCCGAACCTATTTTTGTCCATTTGAGGCTTGTTTTTCATCGTTTAGACATGTTTTTAGCCTCTCGGGCCCCTTTCAGACCTGTCGAACACTTTGTCATCTTTTTTTGTGAGATCACCCAAAAAATTAAAATTTTCGTCCAATCTCTCAAGGGGGCATTATAATGGCAAATTTTCTCTCACCATCCAGCAGTGGGGAAAATTTTAAAATATCAAAAAATTTGACTTTGATCGAGATTGTTTATTCTTTGAACCAATGCAATGAGTGCATTGCTTCAAAGAGAGGCAAAATGTAGACATCGAAAATATATTGATTGACATCATGCATTCGATGCTGAGTTACTAACATCGTTTCTTCCTAAATCATCCCTTGGTCTAACCATTTAATCAAATTTCCCTATCTGATTAAATTCATCAATATTCATCCCTTAATTAAATAAATCATTTTGTCTAATTAAGTCAATCCCTTATGTTAATTAAATCGATCTACTGATCTAATTATCCCTATTTAATTAAATAATCAATTTATTTGATTAAATCTCTAAGGTCCATCCATTAAATTAAATAAATTAAAACCTTATTTATTTAATCTAACATCATCCCTTTTAATTAAATAAACCAAAATCTTTATTTGATTAATATCTTATCACATTCTTCGCATTATTTGATTTAAATAAATCCATAAATTTAAGTCAAATAGGTCACATCATCTAATCTCCTGTTAAATTAATTAACCCTTGATTAATTTAACCTCATTCCATGTCACATCCTCTAGATAATGCAAGTTGCACATGAAAATAGATTTAATTCATTTATTAAATCTCTATTTTCCTCACATGGCATCTTTTTGGAATATTCTCTTAATTTGAATTCAAAAATTCCAAGTCAACATGTACATCTAACAAGGCATTTAAAACCTATTACATGTCCTTTTTCCTTGAGCCAAGTGGCATTTATTGCATTTTCTCTTCCCTCTTACATGTCATTTCAACAAATTTGAATTTCAAATATTGGCATTTATTGGCACAAACCCCAAATCTTGCACATCCATCATCCATTCATAGCTTGACAAGTGGCACCATATCATTGGATGAATGTTAGTCCCACATTGCTCAAATTTGGGCATTCATCCATCTTGAAATCCTATAAATAAAGAGCTCCTCTCTTCATTTGATCATCCACAAACATTGCAAAGTTACCATGCTAAAATACTTAGCCATTTTCATCCATCATTTGAATTCTTAGCTAGGCTTTTTGCAGATGTGGCTTGGAGTTCTCATCTTTCATCAAAGTGGATCAAGATCATCTTCAACACATCAATATTTCATTATAGGAATTGGGAAAGGGCCGATTTTCACATCAAATTGGCACCAATTCCCCCATGGGATCAAGTGTTTGCTTCTTTAATTAGGATTAAATCTAGTTTTATCTTTTGTATTGTGTTCTTCATCAATTTCTTTCCTATTTTGAGTTTGCAAATGGATTTCATGGGGAATCCTTGTTTTGGCTTTCATTTCATTGTCTAACTCGTTTATTCATGTTTTTTTGCAGGTACTAGGAGAAGGGTTCGCACAGATTCTATCTGGATTCTTGAGATAATCTTTGACTTAGTTTTCTTTACCATCATTGATATCATTGTGGTCTTTGCACATGAAGTATTTCAGATTGGTTAAAAATGGAAAAGGTAATTGGCAATTCACTTTGCTAAGATCTTTGGAATTTTCTTCTATTAGCATGTTGATCAAAAGGTGATTCAAGCATATTCATAAGGTTTCTTAAGCTTCCTTGGTAAATTCAAATGTAATGATTGTTTAAGGAAGTTGAGACACACATTTGTTTGTCGCATTGTCAATACATTCTTTAATGGCTTGCTAAGGTAATTGGAATTTGGTATTTTCTTATAAGGCATTTGAATTATTATATTAGAATATGAAATAAAGGTGTTTTTATTGGATCTTATCTATATTTTCAAATAAATTGACATTAATCATCTTGAACATGGTGATTTTTTTGGCCTCATATTAATAAGCTTTTGGGATTTATACAAAGGCATGTTAAATATGCGGGAGAATACATGAGGTATTGGCATTTTTTTTGGCATGTTGGTCACATTAAAATAAGGTATTCACTTTGTTTAAAGTCACATGGTGGAGACAACATTATTTTGTTTGATATAGTATCAGGTTTATTGATTAATAACAGCCACATTATTAATCAGTCACTTTTGGTTTGATAGATACTTGTAAATGACAATGACATCCATCATGGACAATGCATGCACATGTGGCATTCACAACTCATTGGTTATTATTTTGTCGATGGTTTTGATAAAGTCTTTGGCAGTGGTCTAGATCTCAAATGATTATGTTGTTTTTTAATAAAATTCTTGAAGCCCGAATTAGGGTAAATGCACTGTAGTTGTTTCAATTTTGAAGCCCTAGCTGACATGGTTATTCTGGTGGTCTGTAATGTTTTTAGTTTTTTCAGCCTGTATGTTGTGGATATGAAATTTTAGCTCACTTTATGAGCTAGGGGTATGGAATGAAATGAATTTAAGTGACTATCGATGTTGGTCAAGGAAACAACAGTAAAGTATTGGAGACTATCAGCTGGATGGTTATGAAACCAATTGACAGGCTTTTGAGGTATTATTTCAAGTTGATTTTTTACCATAAATAGGTATTGTATCTCTATTACTTACGGGCTTTGATTTGGAAAAAATTTTTGTTAAGGTTTTGTTAATAGGCTCAATCTTTGTTGATTATGTTTAAACCCATTAGGGTTTCTAGATAACAAGATTCGAATGTAACTAAATATTTTCTTGATGATGATATTTGTAACTTTTGTTGAAAGGATTTGTTTTTGAAGGTCTCTTTAGGGTTTTCCATTCAAACCTTAACCCGAGTTGGTCTATAGTTACACAAACTGCTTTCAAAGATTATTATTTTTAGTCTCTTTAAAAGATGGCTTTCAGGCATGTTTCTGGGTTGCCTAAGAGAGGAATATGAAGCTTCAGTTATATTGTGAAAAAGTTGTAATGCATTGAAATTATTTTATTATGATTCTCATATTATTTTATTTAAAGAAGATGTTTTCATTCTCATACAACATTCTTCAATGTGCTTATTGAAAATATATATAGTTTTCTATTGAGATTCTAGGACTGCAAATTGCATTTCTAGGGTTCTGATAGAATGTTATAATTGTTATGCATTGTAAAGGAGTTGGTGCTCCTGTATCTTATGAAGTTGGTGCTTATGAGTTTTGTGGAGTTTATGCTCCTAAATTTTGTGGAGTTGGTGCTCCTGAATTGTAAAAAGTTGGTGCTCTATGTGAATAAAGAGAGATTTTTTGAGTTTTTTTAATTCCCCAAGAGGGTTTTCCACTCAGGACAAAATTTTGTGAGTGATTGTCCCTATTAGTTTGAACATAGATGAATAATTGTTTCTTCATTTCTACAAATGTCTATATCAAAATTTCTTGCACAAAAGTTCTGATATTTTTTGTGAACACTGATACAAGAGGGAAAATAAAAGTATTCATTTGGTCTAGTCTAGATCTCAATGCATATTAATGTTTTGTTCATATGCCTAACTCATGATTAATGTACAAGTCAATTTTTCTCCAAAAACTTTCATTTTTTCTCTTGGCTCAATAGAAAAAATAGATTCCTATTTTTTTAAAATTGTGACTTTCATAAATCATTGATTCACCTCCCCCGCTCTCAATGATTTCAATCTTCCAGTAATGTTTGTCTGTGATGAGGTATGAATGAGTAACTAAGGCATAATATTGTATAAATAAGTGTTTTCTTCTCATTTTATATCTCTCATTCAATCCATTCATCTTTCATCACACACACATACATTCTTCATTATTCATTCACCATTCCTCTATCTCTAGTTAAGCAAGCTAGGGCTTTCACATTGCAAGTCATTAATTTAGCTTCCTAATGTATTCAAGGGAAAATTCTACATGTTATGCTACAGACTTTCAAGATCAACATCATGGCAAGGTAATCTATTCTATTATTGCATGCTCCATTCCATTCTTTCATCATTTTGGTTTAATTACCTAAATGACATTTGACCAAGGCAAATCCCCATGCCCTAACATTCACCATTGCTTCTTCTCTTCTTGTGTGTTTGTAGATTTAGGACTATTGGAAGCTTGGAAATCATTGAAGATCAATTTTCAAGGTTGCTAAAGTCCTCTCTTCATTCAATAGGTCAAAATATCAACAAAATCTTATTTTCACACTCGTGAATCAAAGTTTTAGAAGTGGACACTTGTAGGAAGTCAAAATGCAGATCGGAAGCTCCAGAATCCAATTTTGAAAATATAGAAATTAAAAATTGGACTCATTCACCATGGGTGGTGAATGAGTCCCATTTCTAGGTCATTTTTGTGTTTTCTAATTTTCTAACACCCTTTTAATAGAAACAAGTTTCGGCTCAGTTTACCATAACTAGAACTAATTTGCCCAGAATGGAAAATGAGTCCCTCCAAGCTTGAAAAACATCATCAACAGCATTTCAGAAACAATTTCTAGTCTCCTTCAAGGTTCCAAGTGCACACTTTCAATCTGATTCTTTTATGTTGCATCCTTTCATTCATTTGTAGGTGATTTTGCAATACATAATGTGTTTTCAAGCAAGTTGTTTTCCTTTATTTTCTATTCATTCGTTAAGTAATCTTATTAGTTTCTTGCATTCAAACATTACATCTAAGCATATTACATCCATATTCCATCCATCCTTGCATCAATCTTTGAATGTGAACATAAGCATTTTTAAGCCTATTCCTTCCCTTTTAGGTGAAAGATCCTACAAGGGTACGTGTCCAATAGGGTTCCAAAAATCTATGTTCCATTTTGGTGAACCTGCTTTTTTGAATACTCTCTTGTCTACTTTGGAGTTCTTCATCATACATCTAACTAGCATTAGTATTTGCATGATAGGTTTCAAATTTTGCATTCATAGAAAGTGCATTTAGATTGCATTTTTGGAATCTAATTTCCTATAACTTTTCTATATTTCTATATTTTTCATTTAGCTCTACATCATAGCACTCATAATTCACAAAAATCAGTCAAAAATTTCTGAAAATTTTGAGAAAAGTCCATACTAGGACTCATTCGCCACCTTGGGCGAATCAGTCCCTCTTGACCCCTAAAATAGCCTTGTACAGAACTAAACATATTTTTTTTAGGCTTCTGATTGCTTCCATCTATCTATATCACCTAGCTGAATTTCTGTAACATACATTTCACTTAGAATAGCTCATTTCATGCATTGCTTAATTTCACTTTTGTATTCACAACATATCATTTTCAGAGAGTTGCATTGTGTAAATAGAAAATTAAAAACTGAAAATTGCATTTCATTGTGAGTTCTTTCATTTTAACATATTTTCTTTCAAAAGATATGCTCTTGCTTTGATTAAACATGGATTTTATAAGCCTAATATCCCCTTTTATGAGTTTTCTTTTGACTACCATAATAAGGACTTTAGGAAACAATCCATTAATACAATTCTTAATCTTACATTGCCCATTGGTGAGAATGGTAGTGTTGGAAATCATAACATAGATACTTGTTCTTCTTTCGATACCTCTCCTATTAGTGACAAAGGTATTTTGGTGCAAGAAGTTACAAGCCTTGAAGGTCTTTATTTTCCCTCTCCTTATTCCCCTTTGGATGACCTTACACAACAAGAACATGTGATCATTGACACATTCCTCATCATCACCTTACCAAGTCTCCATGCTCATGACAATTACACTTTTTCATCTCCTAATATCCCCCCTCGAAGTAATGAGGATAGGATGGTGTTAGAAGACATACCTATTAAGAATCATGACACCCTTGATCCTCCCTTCCCTAATGTCCCTATCCTATGGGAAGATCTATTTGCAAACCATAGTGTTTCTTCTCTTGATACCTCCTCCACTTGTGATGAAGCTACTTTACAAACCTCAAACTTGGATGAACATATTATAAGATCTCCTAGTAGGGTAGTTAATATAGAATAATACAATGAGTCCTTAATGACAATGGACATTCACCTAACACCTTCTCATAATCACCCCCACTTCATACTACCCTCATTGATCATTCCCCTATTAGAGATAAAGCCATTTTGGAAGAACCTAGCCTCACTTGTCAAGAACATGTGGCTTGTTGTTCTCCTACAAACTCTCCTCCTAGGGAGAATATCATGATAGTATAATATGAAAACAATAATAATGTATCTTCATTATCTCAACAAGTGGTTCTTTATTTCCCTCACTTAGAGATACATCAACACAAGACTGTTGAGGATATGAATGTACAAGTGTCCCTTAGATCCCCTTTGCTCACCACATACATATCCCGTAGGACATCTTAACAACCCTCTCATACTTTACCCACCTTCATTTAATCTCACCAAACGCACCCCTAATTCCTCCTTCATAATTAATGGCCTTGAACATCATCCTTCCCAAAACATTCAAACTGTCATCTCGCAAAATACTCATGTTTTGCATTTGTTAGATTTTGTATCCTCCTAAAATGACGACAACAAAGTCTCACAGTCTATAGAGTCTTGTGTAGGTATGACATCCAAGCAATCTGTATCTTTGATACCCACCATATCACCACCTTCTACCCTTGATCAAGTGGATATCTTGTCGATACTTCTTCAAGATCACTTGATAACCCTCCCTCCTCAAACTCACAAGAAATGTTATTCCAAGACTTCATTTTTTGTATATCGTAGAATTCATGGAAACTCCATAATGAATGTCAAGCTTTGAGTAATAAAATCCAACATTTTTTAGGATTTTGGTATGCTTCCTTATGTGGGGGCACCTTATTCCTCTAATTTCTATTGATTTTCACTCTAGCATGCATTTCATTAATCATTTTGGCTCATCTTTGTCCTACACTAAGTGGGGGCAAGGGGATTGATAGCCTTGTCCTCGTATGTCAATTGCGGTTGCCTCCTTCGGGCTAGTCATTAACCTCTCATGAATACATATGAGAAATCTTGGGATGTGGTTGGCATTCCTTAGGTTGGCCCACATATGACATCTCTTTTTCATGATGTAGCTTATCAGAAACATATGACTTGGCATAGGGCTTTCTGAGTAAGCTCTCATGTCTTCTTCTTTCTCTTCTACTTTAAAGCAATTACTCGTAGTATGGGTGCTTGCAACCACTTTAAAGTGGGGGAATACATCACCACTCACATTTCATTGTGAAATTTTCTTTTTCTTGTGATTCCCTCTCGTGGAAGCATTTGGCACAATGTTCCCCAGGATGAGACCTTGTACTTGTCCTCTCTTGGAAACAAGATGAGATCTTTTCACTTATCCTCTCTTGGAGACATTGAGCATGATGTTACCTAAGATGAGACATTGCATAAACAAAGAAAAATCCCTTTGAAAAATCCTTACACTATTCTGCATTAACAATGTCTATGAGTGTCAAGCATACAAATTTTTTCTTACCTCATGAAGCATGAACCAACATTTTTCCTTGTGGCACCTTGTTAAATTTATCAGGAGGTATAACTTTGATATGGTTCGATAGGAATCCCACCTAGTGGCATGACTTTTCCCCATAGCCACCTTTTTGTTTGTGAGTGCATACCAACTAGCATATGTTTCTCACCTTTTTGGGATTTCTCACCCTGTGGACAATTAGAAGTTTTGTGGCCCCAAAGTGAGTATGTTGTGGACTTCTCACCCTGTAGATGACCTAAAGTTCTATGGCCCTAGAGTGACTATACTTTTTGGCTTTCTCACCTGGAAGATATCCAAGAGTTTTTTTTCCCCAAAGTGAGTACACATTTCCTTTCCAAAGCAAGCAAGCCTAGATTTTATCCACAACTAGCTGGACAAACGATTGAAGTTTGACCCACCTTTTCATTTTCATCTTTTTCTATCTTGCCATTTCATGATTTTGTATCTTGATGGTTTGACATAGAATCTTGGATCTTGGGGGCTTGACCACCTTCTTGGTCTTTTTCCTTATTTTTCATATATATATGTAAACTTGAATCTCTCTTGAATGTCTACTTTAGTGTGAGTTTGAATAAATTTCATCCTCTCACTAAAGTGGGGGCTAAATGTGCCATAGAAAAAAAGTTTCCTTTGCTTGACATGGGATTAATTCATGATAAATTGGACTTAATGATGCCTTAGTCTAGTGTTGTGAGGTATTTTATGCATCCACGCTAGGTCTTGGACCCTCGCAAATTAAATAAAATTCTTTTAATGACATCTTGTGAAGGTGTTGTGAAGTGTTGTAAGACATTTCTACATTCTTCTAGACTCTGTTCATTAAAATTTACTTAAAAATCACCTTTTCATCACTAATCAAGTCCTATTTTGAAGTGTTGTAAATTCTTGTAACAATATTTCATGCTTTTCTTGGAATAACTTCACCATTTACACCTTTCTTATGCTTTATATGGCCCCTTTATGACCTTATAAGGCTTAATTAAGTGTATTTTTGAATGTAAGCCTAACAAACAACATTAAATACAAGATAATTCATAACACCCATTTTTAGGTCCTAGGTGGGACCAATTCACCATGGTTGGTGAATGAGTCCCCCTTGGCCCCAAATTCAAATTTTTAAAAATTTCCTTTCATGTTTTTATTCAAAATCACTTGATGTCGTCCTGTGATGAGGTATGAATGGGTAACTAAGGCACAAGATTTTATAAATAAGTTTTTTTCTTCTCATTTTATATCTCTCATTCAATCCATTCATCTTTCATCACACACACATACATTCTTCATTATTCATTCACCATTCCTATATCTCAAGTTAAGCAAGCTAGGGCTTTCACATTGCAAGTCATTAATTTAGCTTCCTAATATATTCAAGGGAAAATTTTACATAAAATGCTGGAGAATTTCAAGATCAACATCATGGAAAGGTAATATATTCCATTATTTCATGCTCCATTCCATTCTTTCATCATTTTGGTTTAATTACCTAAACAGGGTTTGACTAAGTCAAACCCCCATGCCCTAACATTCACCATTTATTCTTCTCTTCTTGTGTGTTTGTAGATTTAGGACTATTGGAAGCTTGGAAATCATTGAAGATCAAGTTGCAAGGTTGCTAAATTTCTCTCTTCATTCAACAAGTCAAAATATCAACAAAATCTTATTTCCAAACCCGTGAATCAAAGTTTCAGAAGAGGACACTTATAGGAATTCAAAGTTCATATTGGAAGCTCTGAAATCCATTTTTGAAAATCTAGAAATTCAAAAGTGTAATCATTCACCATGGGTGGTGAGTGAGTCCCATTTCTAGGTCAATTTTGTGTTTTCTGCATTTTCTAACACCCTTTTGACAGAAATAGGTTTTGGCTCAATTTACCAAAATTGGAACTGATTCACCCAGAATGGCGAATGAGTCCCTCCATGCTTGAAAAACATCATCAACAACATTTCAGAAACAATTTCCAATCTCCTTCAAGGTTCCAAGTGCACACTCTCAATCTGATCCATTTCTGTTGTATCCTTCCATTCATTTGTAGGTGATTTTGCAATACACAATGTGTTTTAAGCAAGTTGTTTTCCTTTAGTTTCTATTCATTAGTTAAGTAATCTTATTAGTTTCTTGCATTCAAACATTACATCTAAGCATATTACATCCATATTCCATCCATCCTTGTATCAATCTTTGAATGTGAACATAATCATTTTTAACCCTATTCCTTCCCTTTTAGGTGAAAGATCCTAGAAGGGTAAGTGTCCAATAGGGTTCCAAAAATCTATGTTCCAAGGGCATCACCCAAGATCACAAACCATGATTCCTTTTTGAGAAATGTCTTTTTAAGGTTAGGGGTGATGTTTAAAGGGAGGGTTCCTCTGTTAAGGTAAGAAAAGATGTCATGGTACCAAGGGGATCTAGGACCAATAATGACACACGTAAATTCAGATTTAGGGATTTTGAAAGTTGGTATGAGAATTTTTTCTACCAAGAATTCACATTGAAGAATTTTTTTCAACATGTCTAGTAGTGATTCGATTGCTTCCATGGTGTCTACTACTCTATTGTTCATGCAAGGAATCTGCTAAAAATTTATGTCTATAAAAAGATCTTTGATATTGTCCACCATTTTCTTGTAAGGAGTGAGCTTGTCATCTTTACTTTGATAGTCATCATTGAATTGGTTAATAACCAGCTATGAGTCTCCATAGACCTTCATCGCTTGTATCTACTACTAAACTACTATCCTAAGACTTGTGATCAAGGCTTCATACTCAACAATTTTATTAGTACATGGGAATGATAGCCTATATGATTTTGGGATGCAATCACCTTGGGGGTGATGAAAAGAATGTCGACTCTTGATTCGTGTTGGGTGAACAATCCATCAAAGTAAATTTTCCACTAAGTTGTGAGATTAATAAGGAACACTAATTCATCAGGGAACTTAGATATCAAAGGGTTCTCATCATAGATAGGTGCTTCTGCTAGTTGTTCTGCTATCACATGTCCTTTGATTGCTTTGCGCTCCACATAATCTATGTCAAACTTTGTCAAGATCATTACCCATTTAGCCATGCATCCTATTAGGGTTGCTTTCGATAATAGATATTTTAATGGATCAATCTTTGCAATGAGCTTTATTTGGTGTGACAAAATGTAATCCATGAACTTTTGTGAAGCGAAAACTACTACTAGGCATTCTTTGTCAATGGGTCAATAGTTCATCTCATAGACCACCAAGGTTCTGTTGATGTAGTATATTGTACTTTCCTTTCTATTCTCACATGTTGTGCTAGAAGATCTCCTAATGCTACTGATGTTGCTGAAATGTACAAGATCAATGGCTTGTTTGGTATTGGTGGCATAAGAATTGGATGTGTTAGTAGATAATCCTTGATCTACTGGAAAGCTTTATCACATTTTTCATCCCATTTTTAGGTTATC
>VDFB02375076.1:0-33755 GCA_007258455.2 Sequoia sempervirens
GAAATAGAATAAAAAATCCAAAAATTAGAAAATTTCCTAAAAATGGTTACCTTGGTGAGAAACCTAGCAAATGAAAGGCATCTAAGGTGACAACAAAAATCATAAAAACAAAATCCAAAAAAATTAGAAAAAGGATCAAAAATAGTAAAGAGAAAAATCGTCCTCTAGTGAAAACCACTTCGATGGCACTCTGGACAAGTACCTTGGTGAAAACCTAGCAAACAAGTGCCTTGTGTAAATAAGCACTTTCCATCCACCAAGATCTGTATGGCTTGTTCTGCATCATCCATCCATCACTCATCCACCCGCATCCACATCATAGCTTGCTCCTATTTTCGTATCATGATCCCTCCTAGTACTACTCGGCCCATCCTCAAGGTCAGTTTGTCCTGCCTTTAACAGAGTAGTCTATTGCATCACGCTGGGGGCATGTTCTCATTGGATCAGATTCGTGTATATTCTTAAAGTCTTAAAAATTAGAAAATCCAAAAATATCAAAACATATCAAAATCCCAAAAATAGGTCAAAAAGTGAGTCAAAAAATCAAAACAAAGTCGTCTTGTCAACTACGGGTCTCTGAGCCTTGAAAGTAGGCAAGATTGATCTTTGATCATCCCCTGAGACACTTAGGTTAGTCCTTTAGGCATCTGTCATAATAAACTGACATTTCATCACATTTTTTTCCATCTGTAAATTGGTCAAGTCGTCAGTCGAACTATGCGGCCTCTGCGTGTATAATGTAGGCAAGGCTAATCTGTTGATCAACCCCCGAGGCCCCTAGGATAGGTCCTTAGGTTAGTCTCTTGGTCAAAATATCAGAAAACCCCAAAACATCAGAAAATTGAAAATCAAAACATTTGAAAATCTCAAAAAATACCAAAAATAGCCTCAAAACATTACAAAACATCAAAAACATCCAGATATTTGAAAAAATCCATCTGTCTCATCTCGCTTGCACCCGCAATAATCAATCATCCAGAATAAATGATCATCATCCTCAACCTTTGGTGAAACCATCAGAAACAAGTCTAGCAGGTGAAAAGTGAAAAATCAAAATGTCAAGTCTCAAGTCTCAGTTAGTATATAAGTAGGTTGGTCAACTCTTCGCATCGGTAACCTATCATCCATTCGGTCCCATATCAATCATTTGAAACTAACACTTAGGATAAATGAAATGACGTTCCACCATCGACTAACATGTCCTACAATGCATCCTTCCTACAATGGGCATTATATTTAAGCAATAGTTTTGGTTCTCATCCTTTAAAACACATCCCCTTTTGGTTAGCAGTATTGAAGAGCATCAGTTTGTTTGTTTACTTTATCTTTGTATTTTGACCTATCTTATTGTGCTCATTCCAAGGACTTCTCGATGATATCCAAATAGAGGATTTAGAGAAATAGGAATGGGGCCATGATCATTATCTTTTGTCTGTTGTGCTTGTTGGACATTCTTGTAATATAACTTGGTGAATACTTGCTTTGTTAGTTATGTATGGAGGATGTTTTGAACAACTTGTTGACTATTGCATTGAAAGGTTATACATTTCCGTGTTTTGGCCTGAGGTGTTCGAAATGTCTAAAATGCATCCTAGCAAGGTTTCTGTATGTCAGGTGTGAACAAGAATACTCCTATCTGATTGTCAAGTCAAAGTTCATCACATTGGGTACAATGCCATCCTGGTTCTCTATACCTTGATGCATCATACCATGTGTGTTATTAAACATAAGAAAAATTGGCCCTTTCAAAATCCCAATTCCTTGGCAAGAAATCATCATCAGTTTGCATATTCATCATCTCATGATTTGTTGAAGTGTCTTTCTTTTTCATCCCTTCTTGCTCATCATGCTAACAAGGTACTATGATAGTTGGTTATCATCGATCATCATCATCAATCCTACATCCATCATCGGCATATTGCATAAACATATCATATAGGGAACATATGCATTACATTTCCATCATCATATAAACTGGTATTATAAACATTTTCCATAAATTAACATTGCATCCATTTTCTTGCATCACATTACATCCATCACATAAACCATCACATAACATTCATTTTCATGGAACATTTCATAAACCATTACCATATACTGCATAATCAAACATACTAGCAATTCATCACATCATAGGAAATCATTTTCCACATTACGTTCATTGTTGCATAAAACATCATCATACCACTTTGCATTAACATATCATTTCATACATCATGTCACATCACAATAAAGGCATCCTATACCTTTCACATTATCATTAAACATGTTTAGGATAATATTTTATTCTTAGCATTGTAAAAAACCATTTCATTTGCATTAACAATTCATATTAAATAAAACACGATCATTGCATCCACAATACATCATGCATAATCATAAAGACACACATAGCATCCATTAAAATCATCCATACCATACAAAACACCTCGTAATTAATCATCATTTTTCACATTTCATTTTACATAAAATCATTCCATACCATTTATTCAAAATAACATCATTAAGAACATATATCCATCCATAATCATTTCATATATAAGAAGGATTCACATCATTTTGCGTATACACCATAGATCATTTTTTATATATCATTTTACATATTACATTTCATATCACATATCATCATTTGCATCAACATAAATGTGTCATCATATATCATCCATGCACAAATACATCTACATATCATGAATCAACAACTTAATATAGATCTGTTAGTCACATAACTATTACATAATGCATCCATCATCAAAAGAAATCCATCCATAATTACATCATATAAACATCATAACATCATTGCACATCATATAGAAGTAGAATCATGCATAAATAAATGATACACATCACATCGCATCAAAATCATCATCTCATATATATATCATCATCAGATAACTGTCATGGTACAAAATAATTGGAATCACTGTACATGTATGTCAATCAGTACAAAAAGGCCCATCGGGCTATCAAAAAGGAGCCCATAAGGCACCAAAAATGATATCATAAGGAGGCCTAACCCTCCTATCTACTTCCCTCACCTCTATCCTCGTGACCCTCTGTTGGTCTGAAACTGGTATGCTGTGAGTACTCTGGGGCTCGCTCTACTCTAGGTATGGCCTGGTGATAGTGCCAATGATAATAATCGGCCTCTTCGACGGCCTCCCTGTAGGAGTGAAGTGACATTGTACTCTAAGAGGAGGAGGCTGCCATGCTCTCCAATTGCTATCTCCAGCCCATCTCTGCGGCCACTTGTAACTATGTGGCCTGTTTCTCTAGTATGGTCTGATCCCTCTCAGCCTTGGCCTAGTCCCTCTCGGTACGCACCTGATCTCTCTCCCCTATCAAAGTTTGTACCTAGGCCTACAGCTGTGCAATCAATGTATCTTAGGGATCCACCTGCCCTTCTAGCTATGCTCATGGAGACTGTACTTGAGGCTGATCCCCACCCCCAGCCTGTGGTGGTGCACCTACCTGATCCTGCTGCCTAGCTAGCACCTGCTACTAATCCTGCATCTGCACATCGCCCTAACCTAGCTGAACTGGCTAAACAGGGGGCTTAACTGGCTAGTATTGTCGTGCACCATCTCTCCACCCTCATCCTCCCCTCTGCCCCTCACTCGCTGTGAAGCAACAACTGCTCCTGGAACTGTCAAACACAGGGGAGGCCGAAACCAATCCCTGTATGCCTGTGTAAAACCTGGATCTACAAACCCCTGATCATAAACCCATGGTTGGGCCACCAACTGTCTAAAGCTATCAGGACATTTTGCGATGTTTTTGTCTCTTTTTTCAGGACATTTTGCGATGTTTTTGTCTCTTTTTTCAGGACTATTTACCGATGTTTTTGTCTCTTTTTTCAGGACTATTTGCCGATGTTTTTGTCTTTTTTCAGGACTTTTTGCCAATGTTTTTGTCTTTTTTCAGGACTTTTTGCCAATGTTTTTGTCTTTTTTCAGGACTTTTTTCCAATTGTCAAGATCATTTGTGACATCCACTGCAGTTGCATGATAAACATTTTGCCCCCAGTCAGGTCTAAGACTTAGCCATTTGCAAGGGACATAGACGGGATGCTGCTGACTTGGTAGACAGACAGTCGTCAGGACCTGATGTCAATCACTTATCTACTATGACAGGTAGGGTAGGATGTGATGGCGATTTGCAGAATAATGGCAGAAATACCTTTCATCCTAGGCCAAGTTAGACCAAGTGATAGTAGATGGCAGAGCAATGATTGATTACGCATATGGCGCTTGTTGCGGGTTTTCACCATGGTACTTGTCAAAGTGCTGTTTACCCGAGTTTTGCTATTGAGCGAATCACATTTTTTTTCTTTACTATTTTCTTGACTTTTTGATTTTTTTGGTGTCACCAAAACGCCTGTTTGCCAGGTTTTCATCAAGGTGACGATTTTTATCTTTTTGCAATTTTTTTGTATATTATGATTCTCAGCTCCATCCTCTGATGCTATGCGTAGAACTTTCGAAGATGTAAACTGTTGATGGGTTCTGTCAACTGTTCCCCATCTGGAGTTGCCAATTGATAAGCTCCAGAACCAAAAGAAGATATGATAATATAGGGACCTAGCCAGTTTGGTTCAAATTTTCTTGGCTTTTCTCTGTCTACTTGGTTCTTGGGGTTCTGCATTAGAACTAGGTCACCGATGTCAAACTTTCTGACCATAACCTTTTTATTGTAGCTGCGACAAAGGCGGTTCTGATATGCTTGGAGATGATTCAGTGAGTTTTGCCGTCTTTCTTCCAGCATTTCTAGCTCATGTAGGCGTGATTGTCGGTAGTCTTCTTCATTTTATGCGAGACTCGTTGTCTCTGCGCGTTGCTACGTGGAAGCCAAGACTCATATAGTCCGAGACATTGAGTCGATTCTTTAGGTTTGTCAAAATAAAATCATGACGCAATCTTTGGTCATCAAGACAAAGTCATTGGTTGTGTCGAACTACGAGGTCTCTGAGTGTATGACGTAGGCAAGGCCATCTATAGATGAGCCCCCGAGGCCGCACTAGGTCAGTCCATTAGGGTTCATGGCACTACACTAGCACACACGTCAAAAGTTTTCAATCAATTTCCACATAGGGAAATCTCCTGAAACAAAGTAAAACAATCATTTATTCAGCATGGCAATCTCATCGGCATATAGTCAAACACAAGTCAAACTTAGTCAAAAACAAGTCAAATCATCATAAGCAGGTCAAACTGTCAAAATTCAGTTAGTCTTCAGATGAGTCCGTCTGAACGATAACCTCTGTCATTTTTGCCTTAGGATGTGTCCTTCCTAGGCGTCGTCATCGTCATTCGACATTTTGAGTGATCCTCTTGACACCTAAAGATCACTCTTCGTGACATCAGTATTCTTTAGATGTGTCCTTCTGAAGAACCAACTCTGTCATTTATGCCTTAGGATGTGTCCTTCCTAGGCATCGTCATTATTCTGAGGGACCCCTAATGACCATTAGGGATCGAATCCTCTCGACATCGGCATTATTCAGGATGTGTCCTTCCTGAATTCACCAAGTCTCAGCATTTTCCAAGATCAATCAAAACTTTAAACATTTTTGACATCTTCACATCATAGAACATGGCATCTTGACATCAGAACAATGGATATCCAAATGCACTTGGAAAACACTTGGAAATTGTCTTTTGATATTTTATCATGTTATTAGTTTTTCAGCGAGATCCCACTAAGCAGGATTTAGAGAAGCAACGACGTATCATGTCAATTGACACGCATGACTACTAGTTTCTCAGCAAGGTCCTGATTCTGGGATTTAGAAAAATAATGACATATCATGGTAATGACTCTTTCTTTTTGTATTTTGACAATCATGTCACTAGTTTCTCAAGGATGTCCTGGAAACGGGATTTAGAGGAGCAACGACGTTTCATGACTTGTCCTTTTTATCTTTTTCTACTTGTGGTTGATTATGACAAAGACTGGGGCAATAATGCTCTTGGTATGAGTCATAATCTTCCTTGTCTGTGACTATTTGTCTTACGTGATGGTACAACCTTGCACACCTTGATCTATGTCATATCATGGTGTTTCTTGGCCATCACAACAATCTGCCCAATGACGATTAAGAGCAATAAATATTAAAGTCCTATGGCAATGTTTTGAAGGATTTGGTCTAGGAACTAACATGCATCTTCTTTAGTCTTGCCATCTTCTCTGTCTCATCTCATATAGGCATTGCATCCATATCATCATCCATATCTTTTGCACTAACATTTCTTTGTCTCTTCATATTCTAGTCCTCTCGTCAATTTCGAGAGCACACCCATGTTCTTGGAACCTGTCTGTCCTCTCAAGGGGGCATACCATAACCCTCCTCGTCATTCTTCCTCATCTTATTTTGTACAGGGGCATTTTTTTTGACTTACTTTCTTTGTCACAATGCGACATGCTACATTATGACAAAGAGGGGCAAATTGTAGACACCTAAAAATGACCTAGGCCTGCAAGCTTCATTTTTACCACTTTCGTCCTAGCATAAGTAAGACATTTAATTATGTCCTTGGTCCACATTCGACTATTGATTAAATAATTCATAATTATTTAATTAATTCATGTCCTTTGATTCTTTATGATTATTAAATAAATAAATTTTAATTTATTTATTAAATACGTCACTAATTGTCTAAGTCTTTCTTTAATTAAATAGATTTCTTAATTTATTTAATTTCCCTTTCTGCGTTTAATTATCCTTCACTATTAAATAAATAAATTTTATTTATTTATTTAATACATCACTAACTGTCCAATTAAATAAATTGATTAATTTATTTAATTAATTAATCTTATCTGCTGAATTAAATAATTTAATTTAATTATTTAATTGCTAATTTCATATTCGTCTCATTTTAAATAAATAAAATTATTTAATATGTCATGTCAATCTTAACTGTCAGTCCTTTTTGATAAATAATCTGAAAAAGATTATTTATTATCTCTCAAAATCCATAATTTGAATTATTTTAATTCAAATTAGTAATTAATCTTCCAAAAATCAAGTAATCGGGCAGATTCTTGATTTTCCAAATCTGATCTTCAGTCCGAATCTTATCTCTTTGATTTTTCGAATCTTGCAAATCAGGCGATCTTATCTCTTTGATTTTTCGAATCTTGCAAATCAGGCAATCTTATCTTCTTGATTTTTGAAAATGTTTATTTTCTAATTAATTTGTCTCATTTATTCTCCACCGTCGATCTATTTTTATTCTGACCGTTCGATTAAGGATTTTGCCCTAACCCTAATTAGGGATTCTCGGGTTTAATCTGGATCGTTCATTTTAGGGTCTCATCACTAATTTATCTCGTCCGTCCGTTCGAAATGGCCTTTTCTATAAAATGCCCTTTCCTTCTCATTTTTCATATCTTGACATTTTACGTAATTACTATAGGCATTTATTTACTCACTTATTCATTGTCATAGGCATTTGATTAATATTGGCATTTATTTTAGGCATAGGCATTGACTTTTAGGCATTGGCAAGAGTCATAGGCATAGCAAATCCTTCAAATCTTGTTGTAGGGCTTAGACATTTAGATTGCTCAAACGACGAATCTGAGGGCAACATCACATTTCCAGCAAGCAAGAAGGTGTAACGAAGATCAATCATGGAAGATGGAGATTCTTGGTAATATCGTTTCTTGTATTTTCATTTCATTTCCATTGTACTTCGTTATTTCATTGGATTTTTATGTTATTTGTGCTAACGCCATTTAACAATATGATTTCCCTTGATTACATTTAATTCTAGATTAGCAAACACTTAGTTTTGGTGCTTATAAAAAGAATCATGTCTTTTGTGTCTGATTGTGTTTGTGGAGTGGTAGGTGAGTATGCTCTCACTTGGTGAAAACCTTGTGATCAGAAAACCAGACCCATTCTGTTTTTTGTTAATTACCCTTACCGATTCGGTATATCGGAGTATCCTCTCCCCTTGCGCATTCGTGCGATCCTGGGTGTAAGAGAAACGGTTATCGACTCTAGAACTTGGGCCTGTCCTGGTGGGAAAAAGTACTCACCCCAGGACGACTCAGACCGGTAGCACCCTGACACCGAGGGACTTCCAGCCGGTATAAAAAAGTGGGTTCTTGGGGAAAGCCCAAGAATCACGAGCGTGGTTCCGACGAGATGGATCCGAAAGGGGACTCTCGCATGGATCACGCCCCACGAACGGAATGCCCGAATTAAACACCCTTGTCTTAGTATCCAACCGTTCTATTGGCCGTTGCTTGATATAGTGCAGGGTACAGTATCATGCCCGAAGATTACTCACTACCGATCCCCTTGAGTAGAGATAGCAATTCTTGGGATGTCACTACCCAATGAATCCGAATTTGGTGTGCTCGAATGACGTTAATGAGCCGTGGAGGGGAGCCAATGCCACCAAATTCTAAGCTGTCCGCTCTCGAGAAGGAAAGGTGTTCATCACCAATCCGGGGTATAACTGGTGAGCTATATCAAGTATACAAACCCAAGGCCTAGTGGCCTTTTTAGGATTGTGCTTATCTCATGTGTGCTTGGATACCTTTTAAAATGCTGTGTTTGTCAAGTGCATTCTGGTTTTGTCACAGTTCAAACAAAACATTCATCAAAACAAGTCAAAACTTCCAAACAACACGAAAATTAGGTTGAAACTAAACTGAGTCGCATCTGTCAAACCGCAAGTGATTTTCGACGACGCAATTAATTTGTCAAAACGCATCTGAAACCTCAGGTCTTCAAATTGTCAACCATTCGTCAAACACTATCATCAAAAAGATTCTGTCAGAAACCAAACTTGATATTGCTCAAAGTCTTGTCTAAACTTGCATTAGTCACCATAGGTTGCATACCTCATTCCTTTTAGTTTAGTACATTCAGCATTACGTTGTCCTTAAGGTCCATACTTGCATACTTAGGATTAGGAAAATCTTAAGCACACCTTTGCAAAAACATTGTTTTCGACATTAGACCCTCTTGGACTAAGTTATCAAACCTCCTTTAGTCATTGTCCTTTTTTGTGAGATTTCTTCCAACTCAAAAGCCTAGTTAGGAACTCACTAGTCATTTAGACCTTGTCAACTTGTCATTTCCAACGAAGTCCTTTAGCAGTCCAAATTGTAAACAAAGTTCGAGCTTAGAAGTGCTTAGATAACCTTGTCTTACATTGCATACAAATTGCATACCCTTTTCTCAAAAATCCAAAAACATTAGTCATTCTAGGCGTCATTTTGAACTTAGACTTCACATAGTGTCATACTTTGCATTTAGTTGTCACTCCAATTTGAGCAAAATCAGTTCATGGTTGAAACCAGACTTCAAAAACAAAAGAGACAAATGGAAAACTTTGGACAAGATTCTTATCCCAACATTGACAATAACACTTACGACATGAACAAACATTGGACTTTTTTCGACCCATTTCACAACATGAATATGCAACCTCCCATGAACATGCCATCTTCATCAAAAAACATTTTTGAACCATTCATACAAAGAGACCAAAATGGACGAGTATATTTCAAAGACATAGAAGCTGCCAAGCAAAATCCTCACATAGTCTCCTTTGTAAAAAAATATCTCTTACGTGACCCTCAAAGGCATCTAGCCATGCTTTTGGACGAAGGGGCTAAGTTACCACAAGGCTTTGACATAAATACCTTGCCACCATCCATCTACCCTCACCATCAACAGTCACTTGACATGAATCCTACCAATAATTCACAACAAACATCCACTTATCACCCTTATCCTAACGTTGACAAGGGAAGTCAATTGTCCACTAGTCCATTCCATACCTCCACGTCATATTCTGACCCTTCACCTATCAATTCCGTCCAAGTCCACATGCCTTACCAACCATCTACCAACACATGTCACGTCCCCACATCATACCATATCAATTCGGCCCAAGTCTCCACGTCCCATTTTAGTCAACCTTACTCCAATCCAGTCCAAGTCCCTATATCATTACCAACTAATATAGTCGAAGTCCCCATGTCACATCATATGCCATCACATCCTACTCTAGTCCAAGACTCCATGTCATATCCGGTCCAAGTCCCTACGTCATACCCTAGTCCTTCACATACAGGTCCAATGCAAGAACACATGTCATATGCTAGTCCTTCACATACTAGTCCTGTCCAAGTCCCCATGTCCTATCCTAGTCCTTCATCCATTAATCATTTTCACGTCATCCCCTCACAAGCCACATCTAGTCATGAAAATTCTGTCATTACTCAAAGTCACATCCCATCGTCTACACTTGAGGATACATGTCAAAATGAAAGCCCAAAGCATGACCTTATAATGTCACCCTCATGTCAAGAACAAGGTAGTTCATCCAATGACCCTATCTTTCAGTCCATCCATGAAGTCCTTCAAGACAATCATGACATCCAGAACACACCTCTCCTTGGCAACGGCTCTATTTCCAACTATATAATCCATGACAACCCCATCTTCGAGCAAGACCCTACCATTGACCAAGATATCCAAAATGGTCCCCTTCTTGACCTTTATGCCATTCATGATCAAAAACTTGCTGACCCTATAAAGGCCTCTACTATTGACCCTTCCCAAGATGAGACACTTGCCTTCAAGGGACACATAGACGATATTCCCCCAGAACAAGAATCTTCCACTAGGGACACACTTGCATATGATCAAGTTATAGATAAAATCACGGGACTCTATGACACTAAACATAATGATGGCTTCGGCATTGCCTTGGAAGAACCAACAAAATTATCTGAACCTGACATGTCGCATGATCAGACCAAAGATATCAGTCAGGAATATGTCCAACATGATAATGAAGCTAAGAAACATTATCAACTAGGGTCATCTACCTTTGTCAGAGCAGGACTTCTTGCAAATGAAAATATTACAAGTGACAGTGTCCATAGACATCATGATGGGTTAGCATCTTGCTTTCAAAACAATAAATACCCCATTGCAAATAGAATCTGTCAAAGCATGCAATATCAAGGCAAAGGACTAGGCATACACGAGCAAGGCATTCTTGAACCAGTACAGCTTCAGGCAAATTACAGACATCAAGGTCTTGGTTATTCCTCAGACAACAAATCAAACGATGTCAATGGTACCTCCTCGATATTAGGGGCAACTTTGTCAGAAACAAATGTCAAAATGGAGTCCATGAGAAATCCTTGTCATAAGATTGCTGCCAACACTCCCTCCACCCACACCATGAACCGTCATTCTATCATGAATCAACCTCCCCTTTGGGACCAACAAAAACAAAATTATTACAAGTCAAAAGATCAAAATCAAATGTCAAAGACCATTGAATCAAACAAAAGGACAAGTGGACAAATGAAATTAAAATGGATCCCAAAGAAAGATGGATCAAACAAAGACATCAAGTCAAATACAAAAGTCAATCACAATGTGGAGCCACAAGACAAGAGGACTCCCACATATAACACATGTCCACCTCCTTCAAAATGGTCATCAATCAAGGCATATAAAAGTGTTGGTTCCAAACGCCATCCCTCCAAAATCCGTCATACACCATCCCAAGTTTGGAAAATAAAAAGTCATTCATCCAAACGTCCAAACAACCTCTCCACGTCTACCATCATTTGTCATAATCCTACATCTCGCCTAAAGTCCAAAAATCCTACGTCACAAATCCGTCACATCATGGCAGCAACTCTTTACCACAAGGACTCTCATGGCACTCTATTGCGATGTGCGTATTTTGATAAGGCCAACTCTACTATCAGAAAGGATCACAATGACATCGATCAGTTGTATACAAGTGCTACGATCCCGTCAAGACAACTCCTTCAACAAGGTCATTATTGGAATATCATGGCACCGGTCTCTACATCGACCGCAGTGGATCTCAGAATCAGCCAGTGGTTATCTAAAGCATCCAGGCTATCCACAAAATTAGAAATACAAAAAAAATAAAAAATTAAAAAATCGTCACCCTGATGAAAACCTGGCAAACAAGCGTCTTGGTGACACTAAAAAAATTAAAAAGTTAAGAAAATAGTAAAAAGAAAAAATTTCATCCAATGGTGAAAACCTGGCAAACAGGCACCCTGGATAAGTACCATGATGAAAACCTGGCAAACAGGCGTCATGTGTAAAATAAATCATCTATGTGGACTCTTACACTTGGGGGCAAGTCGTCTCATCTCCTAGGCCTTCCTATTGACATTGGCATCCGACCATTTAATCCATATCATTCCCACTTACCTTGGTCTTGACATAAAACTGGCACACATAAATCATGCTTTGGGAAAACTCTTGACATGTCTATCATTCGGTCATACACGATTCATGAAACATCATGTCATTGACCACCATAGTCTTATTGTCCTTCTATGACATAGTCATTGAAAATCATATGACAATTCCCTTAGTCTCATGTCTCCCGTCCTTTACCAAGGCCACCCTCTCATCCTTTCATGTCTATCACCTGTCTTGGCTTTCCCTTGTCAAACGGTCTAAGGATAATCATCATCCCATCTAGCCCTAACCAATTCATTCCAAATGCAACGAGTCCAATTCATACAAGCACATTATCCAAAATTTTACTTGACTACGTTCCTGACCCAGCTGTAGACCTCTATACTTTTGTCACATTATCGTCATCATCCTCATGTTGTTTCGGGATGCATCCTTCCCACATCAAACAACGTTGTCATCACCTATCAATTGGTATTCAGCTTGACTAGGGGCACAATCATGTTTGTCCTTGGATTCTCATGTGTAGGCATCAGTCATATGCATTTTTCACTATCCTCTTAAACATCAAAATCCAAAAAAATCATAAAACAACAAAAAGACCAAAAACATCACAAAAAGTCCCAAAAAGACCAAAAACATCACAAAAAGTCCTGAAAAAAAGACCAAAAACATCATAAAATGGCTTGAAAAAAGAACTAAAAATCATAAAACGTCATGAAGAAAAACACAAAAAACATCCAAATTAATGTCAAAATCCTAAAAATGGAGTCAAAGTCAGTCATGTCAGTTAGTCCATGTTATTGTCGAACTACGTTGTCTCTGCGCATTTGCTACGTAGGCAAGACCATCAGTCGATGAGTCCCCGAGACATTAGGTTAGTCCTTTTAGGGTGGTCCAAATAAAATCATGGCATTTATCACAATCGTCACATTAGTCAAATAAGTCATACATAGTCAAAATCAGACACAAGACAGTCATTTGAAATGTCAATGTCAAAATTGGTCAAAATCAGACAACACAGTCCAATCAATCATACAGTCAACATCTGTCAACTTGCCAAAACATATTACTCAAAACAATGTTAGTCTCGTCACTCTTTGGTTCTCTTCAAGATGTGTCCTTCTTGGAGTTAGACCTCATCAAAATGTCCTTTTCCTTTTCAGGATGTGTCCTTCCTGACAATAGGCCCCGTCAAACTGTCAACACCGTCAAATTGGCAAAACTCTTAAACTGTCAAAACTATCAAATCGACAAGAAATCAATCTTTGGCAAACAAACATTGGCAAACAAAATAAAATGGCTGTTAATCTTTTTGGTCTATCTTGTCTTATCTTTTGACTATCTTGGCTATTTTGTCTTATATTTTTATTGTCTTGTCTTTTGGTCATGTTACTAGCTACCTCGAGGATGTCCCATGAAGGATTTAGAGGTGCATGACGCCTTGGCCTATTTTATTTTCTTTGATCATTGCCTGTGGATTGTCTTGACAAAAAGACTGGGGCAACTTCGCCTTAGTATGAGTTAGGACATTCCTGTCTGTGATCGCCTATTTTTCAAGTGGATGGCCTTGCACACCTTGGTCTAGATCATACCATGGTGTTTGTTGTCCATTTGTGTCATTTTTACTGCCCAATGATGATTAAGAGCAATAAATATTAAAAGTCTTATGGTAAGGTTTGAAGGATTTGGTCTAGAACATACATGCATCTCCTTTAGTCATGTCATCTTCTCTTGCCCATCTCATATAGGCATTGCATCCATATCATCATCCATATCTTTTGCACTAACATTTCTTTGTCTCTTCATATTCTAGTCTTCTCGTCAATTTCAAGAGCACACCCATGTTCTTGGAACCTGTCTGTCCTCTCGAGGGGGCATACCATAACCCTCCTCGTCATTCTTCCTCATCTTATTTTGCACTGGGGCATTTTTCGACTTATTTTCTTTGTCACAATGTGACAAGCGACATTATGACAAAGAGGGGCAAAATGTAGACACCTAAAAATGACCTAGGCCTGCAAGCTTTATTTTTACCACTTTTGTCCTAGCATAATTAAGACATTTAATTATGTCATTGGTACACATTCGACTATTGATTAAATAATTCATGATTATTTAATTAATTCATGTCCTTTCATTCCTCTTGATTATTAAATAAATAAATTCTATTTATTTATTAAATATGTCATTAACTATCTAAGTCTTTCTTTAATTAAATAAATTTCTTAATTTATTTAATTTCCCTTCTCCATTTAATTATCTTTGATTATTAAATAAATGAATTGCATGTATTTATTTAATACGTCACTAACTGTCTTAATTAAATAAATTGATTAATTTATTTAATTAATTGGTCTTATCTTCTAAATTAAATAATTAAATTTAATTATTTAATTGCCAATTAATATTCTTCTTATTTTAAATAAATTAAATTATTTAAAATGTCATGTCAATCCTAATTGTCAGTCCTTTTTGATAAATAATCTGAAAAAGATTATTTATTATCTCTCGAAATCCATAATTTGAATTATTTTAATTCAAATTAGTAATTAATCTTCCAAAAATCAAGTAATTGGCAGATTCTTGATTTTCCAAATCTTATCTTCAGTCTGAATCTTATCTCTTTGATTTTTGAATCTTGCAAATCAGCAATCTTATCTCTTTGATTTTTCGAATCTTGCAAATCGTGCAATCTTATCTTCTTGATTTTTCTAAAATCTTTATTTTCTAATTAATTTGTCTCATTTATTCTCCACCGTCGATCTATTTTTATTCCAACCGGATTATGGATTTTGCCCTAACCCTAATTAGGGATTCTTGGGTGTAATCTAGATCGTTCATTTTAGGGTCTCATCACTAATTTATCTCGTCCGTCCGTTCGAAATGGCCTTTTCTATAAAATGCCCTTTCCTTCTCATTTTTCATATCTTGACATTTTACGTAATTACTATAGGCATTTATTTACTCTCACTTATTCATTGTCATAGGCATTTGATTAATATTGGCATTTATTCTAGGCATAAGCATTGATTCATAGGCATAGACATTTAGGCAATATCAAATCCTTCGAATCTTGTTGTAGGGCTTAGGCATTTTAGATTTCTCAAGAAGACGAATCTGAGGGCAACACATTTCCAGCAAGCAAGAAGGTGTAACGAAGATCAATCATGGAAGATGAAGATTTATGGTAACATTGTTCCTTTTATTTTCATATTATTTCCATTGTACTTCGTTATTTCATTGGATTTTTATGTTATTTGTGCTAACCATCTAACAAATCTGATTTCCCTTGATTACAGATATCATAAGGAGGCCTAACCCTCCTATCTACTTCCCTCACCTCTATCCTCGTGACCCTCTGTTGGTCTGAAACTGGTATGCTGTGAGTACTCTGGGGCTCGCTCTACTCTAGGTATGGCCTGGTGATAGTGCCAATGATAATAATCGGCCTCTTCGACGGCCTCCCTGTAGGAGTGAAGTGACATTGTACTCTAAGAGGAGGAGGCTGCCATGCTCTCCAATTGCTATCTCCAGCCCATCTCTGCGGCCACTTGTAACTCTGTGGCCTGTTTCTCTAGTATGGTCTGATCCCTCTCAGCCTTGGCCTAGTCCCTCTCGGTACGCACCCGATCTCTCTCCCCTATCAAAGTTTGTACCTAGGCCTACAGCTGTGCAATCAATGTATCTTAGGGATCCACCTGCCCTTCTAGCTATGCTCATGGAGACTGTACTTGAGGCTGATCCCCACCCCCAGCCTGTGGTGGTGCACCTACCTGATCCTGCTGCCTAGCTAGCACCTGCTACTAATCCTGCATCTGCACATTGCCCTAACCTAGCTGAACTGGCTAAACAGGGGGCTTAACTGGCTAGTATTGTCGTGCACCATCTCTCCACCCTCATCCTCCCCTCTGCCCCTCACTCGCTGTGAAGCAACAACTGCTCCTGGAACTGTCAAACACAGGGGAGGCCGAAACCAATCCCTGTATTCCTGTGTAAAACCTGGATCTACAAACCCCTGATCATAAACCCATGGTTGGGCCACCAACTGTCTAAAGCTATCAATAGCCTCTGAAGCATGAATATATCACCCCCATGATGTCTGTGAGGTGGTGCATGAAAATATGGCCATGTAGTCATCATCAGGTCAGTCCTATGGCTCGCCAAACTAGCATTGAATGCACTCGGGCAGGTATCTCTCTATCATCGTGTGCTCTCGCCTCTACATGAAATGGTCCTGGTGAGCAAAGAAATTTTTCTCTACATCCTTGACCCATCTGGGCCGACCAAGGTATGGCTGCCACATAAACACTGTCATCTCATCTAGGACCCTCCTCTAGTAAGGAATCTTGTGCTCACCTATGTGTGTAAAGGACACACTGCCTCTCTAGTGCCATACTAGGGGATCTTCAAGCCCCATCAGTACTGGAATGACGCATGGACAAAGAACGAAAATGTGCTCCCATGCCCATATGTGAAGAAGTGTCAGCCCTGTCCCGAGTGCTTTGCCATCAAGGTAGACATACTCATGAAGATCTTTGTATAGTGATGCAAGAAGAACATACCCCCAAGCAAAATGAGTAGGCCTATCATGCATCACCATGCACTCCCAACAGAGTCCCCAACTAGGACTGAAGTATCTGCCTCATCAATTGGGGCAACGAGACTAGAAATGATCACCACAACCACTAGATGAAACGGCGATGTCAGTGACATGTGCCGCTCCAACTCTATCTGGGCATTGAAAATCACGAGCTCATCTATGTCAAGGACTGTGTAGCAATAATTTTGCCCCTCATCTATATCAAAAATGATGCACCGACCATGAATCGACAATCTTAGGAGGTGCCACACGTCCTCCAAGGTAATGGTGGCCTCACCAGTGGGAAGATGGAAGGACGAGGTCTCGCTGTGCCATCTCTCAGCAAGCGTGGGCATCATCCCAAGGTGGGTATGTATGGGCACTGCATATGCAATATACCACAGCCCCATGACCTGTAATCGCTCCTACTCCCTATCACTAAGGTCCCGCAAGTAACCGAAGATCTCCCAAGATCTGTGCTCCCAAGAATACAGCTCTCTCGCCGCATCCTACATCAAGGAAGGTCACCATGTTAAATTTTTTGGAAAGTTTCATTCCGAGCATCCAAGAAACCACTCCAACATTGCAGTTTTATTTTTATCAAACTCCGACGCTAGGGCACAAATTGCCAAAAAGTGCACTTCCGTGGTGCAATTTCCTTCCAAGTGGCACAGTTTGAAAAGATTCCTATTGATAGGGTGCCATCGCGTCACACTTTGGAAATGACCCCGCAAGCCATGACCTCAGCATCAGAGTTTAGAGTTTATTTCGCAGTGCAATATGACACTGAGCAGCGTAGTTTGATTTTTGAGTGGCGCTATATAGTGCCACTGCAAAGTATCTAACTTTGAAAGCAATAAATGAACACGACAAACAAAAAATAAGGCTCAAGTAAGGACCACTTACTGGTGCCCCTATGCTGGGTGGTCGTTGGTATGTCTGAACTCGCTTAGAAATGTGCATCGGGAGCTGTCATTGCGCCATATCGTCAGAAGGGCAGGGCTCAAATCTCAAGGTTGCTAGATGGTTGTGTGTGAAAGTGACTTGAAAGTGACCCCTCGGGCCCCTTTTTAAGCTTGAAAATTAGGGTTTTTTCACCCTAATTAACTATCTTGCTAGGGTTTTGGACCCTTGAACCTGTTTTACATCGTTTTATTGCGTTTAGACATGTTTTTGGCCTCCTGGAGCCTTTTTGGACCTGTCGGGCACCTTGTCCTCTTTTTCACAAGATCACCCAAAAATTAGAATTTTCGTCCAATTTCTCAAGGAGGCAATATATTGACATGTTTTCTCTCGTCGGGCAGCAGTGGGGGAGGATTTTGAAAGCGAAAAAATCTTTTGGCTTTGATCGAGATTGTTTATTCTTTGAACCAACACAACAAGTGCATTGCTTCAAAGAGGGGCAAAATGTAGACACGTAAAATATACTGATTGACTTTGTGCATCTAATCCTGACCACTAACATTGTTTCATCCTGAATCATCCTTCGATCTAACCATTTAATCAAATACCCTTATTTGATTAAATTCATCATTATTTCCTCTCTTAGTTAGATAAATCAGTTATCTAATCAAATCATCCCCTCTCTCGATATTTAAATCAACCTGTCTAATCTAACTATCCCCATTTAATTAAATAGTCAATTTTATTTAATTAAATCTCTTATAGTCTATCTATTAAATTAAATAAATTAAAACCTTATTTAACTTAATCTAACATCATCTCTTTTAATTAAATAAATAAAAAATCTTTATTTAATTGGTCTCTTATCACATTTCTTCTCATCATTTGATTTAAATAAATCCATAAATCTAAGTAAAAAAAGTCACATCATTTAATCCATTCATTAAATTAATTAACTTGGATTAATTTAATCTCTTATAATGTCCCATCCTCTAGCTTTTCCCACTTGCACATGAAAATAGACTTATTTGATTTATTGAATATCTATTTTCCTCAACAAGGCATCTTTTAAGGAATATTCTTCAAGTTTGAATTCAAAAATCTAAGTTGACATGTACATCCAACAAGGAATTTACTCCATCTTACATGTCCTTTTCCTTGAGCCAAGTGGCCTTCAATGCATTCTTCCTTCCCTCTTACATGTCATTTCAACAAATTTAAAAATTCAAAAATATGCATTTATTGGCACAATCATCAAAACTTGCACATCCTCCATCCACTCACAAGTTGACAAGTGGCACTTTTCTATTGGCTAATTGTTAGTCCCACATTGCTCCATTTTGGGCATGTTTTCAACTTATCAATCTATAAATAAGAGGTTAATCTATTCATTTTGGCATCCACAATTTGAGTAAAATTACTATGCTCAAATCTTTAGAAAATTCCATACATTACCATTGAATCATAGCTAGGTTATGCAGATTTTTCCATTGGAGCACTCACAATCAAGTTTCAACAAAGTGGATCATTCATCAACATTCAACAAGCTTGCATCATAGGAATTGGGAAAGGGCCAATTTTCACATCAAATTGGCACCAATTCCCTCAATAGATTAGGAGTTTATATTGCATTAGAATAGAATTTGATATGCTTTAAGTTTATTATGTTCTTCATCTCATTTATTTTCCTCTTTTGCAATATAAATGAATTTCTTGAGGAATATACATTCTAACCTTGCATTTAATCTAATTTATTCATTGCTTTCTTGTGTTATTATAGGTTTTGGATTTAGGTTCACAACCCCAACATAGAGAAGCAGGCCTATGCTTTGGTTAGAGCTATGAAGAAATTTAGGAATTATTTATTGAGAAATAAGGTCTTTGCAATAGTACCTGACCCTGTAGTAAATCTTTTGTTGATGCAAAATGAATTGGGAGAGCAAAGAGCTAAGTGGGTGATGATGTTACAGGAGTATGGCATCAAAATTCAACCTATGAAATTGGTAAGGAGACATGGATTAACTAAGACCATGGCTGAAATGAGTCCAAATCTCACAACACAACATTATCACCTTCAAGATGTTTCACCAAGTGATTGGTATGATGAGATTATCTACTATCTTTTGAATCAACAATGTCCAGATCACCTCAACACAGTGCAACAAAGAACTTTGCATTTGAAAAGTGACAGTTTCATGATGAAAGGGGTTGTCTTATACAAGAAAAATCATGAGGGTATTTACCTTTGCTGCCTTGGGAAGGAGGAAGCCATGAGGGTAATGGTTGAATTCCACTACAGGTACGACACGGTTCATGGCTCTGCACCATCTACTGCAAATCAGATCCTAAGAGTGGGATACTACTGGCCAACATTGTGCAAGGATGCACACAACCATGTGAGAACTTGTCATGTGTGTCAAATAGTAGTAAGCAAAGAGAAGCATGCAACCCTTCCACTTCAACTGGTCATAGAGGTAAAACCATTTGCGTAATGGGGAATGGACTTCATAGGTCCAATCAACCCACCATCCTTTGTGGGCCACAGGTATATTCTTACTGTTACTGATTATTTTACTAGGTGGACTGAAGCTCTCACTTGTAAGTAGTGTACTTCCAAAGTGGTAATTGACTTCCACGAATTAGGTATTATTAATCATTTTGGTTGTCCTGTTGCTTTCGTTTGTGATAATGGTCCTACGTTTATTTCTTTAAAATTTTCTGGGTGGGCATTTGTTCATGGAATAATCATAAAGTTTTCTTCCAATTACTACCCACAAGGAAATGGTTTGGCTGAATCAACTAATAAAAACCTTCTGATGTTCATTCGTAAACTACTAGAAAGGAACCCCAAAGATTGGCACACCCAACTCAGATTTTCTCTTTAGGTAGATCGGATGAGACAAAAACCTTCCATAGGAACCTCCCCATACCACCTAGTATATGGTTTTGAACCCGTGTTTCCTATTTAGCTTAGGATTCCCACTCTGCAATTCATTAACGATTATTATGATGAAGGAGATTGACGTGAGGCTCATTTGGCTGAGCTTCTACACCTTGAAGAAAAGAGAGACGAAGTGTTGGAAAATTTTTCCAAGCATCAGAGTGTCATTAAAAGGTGGTTTGATCGAAGGGTTCGTGTTAAAGCCTTTAGAATATATGATTTAGATCTCAGAAATATTGGGAGACAATGTTTTTCGCCTAAAACTCTCACTGGAGAGGATGTCCCGTTGCCTATCAATGGGCAATATCTAAAGCATTACTTCGAATCTTGAGCTATTTTGCAGCTCTTTCCCCTGTAAATAGTTAGTGTAGGGTTTTTTTTCTTTTGGTTTACTTTTCTCCTTTCTATTTTGGTTTTGGGTTTTGGGTCTCCCTATCCTCTTTGAGGTGTCTTGCACTTGTGCTTTGATTGCTTGGTTGCCTGGGATTGTTTCAAGTATTTCTTCTACAAAATCTAATCATTTTTTTGGTTTAATTTGGTATAAATCTTCTATTCAAGGATCTAAGTGTTAAAGTGAATTGGCCCTTGGGTTAAGGAGCCCCTAAAAATTCTTGAATCTTACATATATAAACACATATAAAAAGTCCCAAGGTTGTTGCAAGTTCCTTGGAAGGATTGGCCAAGTGAAAAATCCCATTTCTACTTCAGTGCCACTGTCATTCTCAGCCTTGACTATGAACTTCATTGTTCACGAGTTGAAGAGAAAAGAGAAGAGAATAAAAAAAATGGGGGGGGGGGAGAAAATGTTGAACATCAAAAGAATTAGATTCAACTTATCAGAGGTATCCAAATAACTCTACAGGGGCTATGGATGCCTGCCTAGCAGTAGAGCTATGTTTGGGGAGAACTATAGTGATGACCTCATCAGGGCTATGGACACCTGACTGGCAGCGAGGCTCCATCTAGGTTACTTTTGAAGTTAGAATTCTTACATAGCTTCGTCTTGCTGACCTTGGTTCTTTACAATAGCTGAAGGGAGGGAATGAATACATGCACACACACACACACACAGTGATTTCAACATCTGATGGGTCTGCTTGTTTGATTGGATTTGAAACTTTGTCTATTAAGTGACTTGATGCGGGGATTGAGACCAAAGTTATGGGTTCCTGATTCCAGTTTTTTATTGAAATGCTCTAAAGCATTTCCCTAGTGGAGTTTCCATTTGTTGTGCATTTCTCGCACACACACCCCACCGAGGGTGGGGACCCTCTTTTCCTACTTTGCTTTCATCATTTTCTCATCGTAGGGTCTTGACTTTTTCCCCTTAAGGGAGGGTCATTTTGGTCTTCAGTCTTGCTTTGCCCTTGCGCTCAACATTCTAACCCATCTCGATGCTCTTGGAAAACTTTGAACTTTTATTGGGCCCCCCTTGAATGATCCATAATTGAAATTTCACTTTTTGAGAGAATTGGCTAAGTCTAGGAAGGAAGTTTGGTTAATCCGAGCTAGCTTGAATTAGCTGAATCTTAATCCAGTTGGCTAATTCGAGGTACCTTAGACTGGCCGAAATTCTGAGCCTATGCCCTTTTCCCAAATTTCGTACTCTCTAGAATTTAATGCAGATTATTTCAAAAATAAATGGTTTTTTGATCAATTATTTTGTCATTTGGAATTGACATCTGGAGTTTGAGTTTAGAAACTTTGCCTTTTGAGCCCTTGGTCTCAATTTTTTTTCTTGCATTGTGCTTCATCTCGGATTCACTGGTTCCCTCATCTATTTGTGTACCTTTCCATTTTGGGCATCTTCTTGTTTCAGGTGACTCTAGAGAATTTCATGTGATTTGCAACTGTTATTGATTTTGTGCAATCTCTATCACTGGAGTATCCCTTGTAGATCATGTGACCTCCTATGTGTATGAAGTGATCAGCATCTCGTTTGATTGTGCATGTGCAAAGGTTAGGGTTCCCTTTGCCTTCCTTTTGTTCATCGAATATGATTGCTTGCTTTTTGTAAAGGTTCATTGTTTATCGATATGTGGACTTTACCTAGGCTCTTTCTTCCATCAATCATGGTTCCCTCCTTTAATTTCATTTCAGGTTTTTGTGACTGGGTGTTGGAACTTTCAATTTTTTTTTGGGGTTTTTGTTCCTGGCCTATTGTAGAATTTCTTAGGGCACATTTTCATAGATTAGCCTTGGTGCTTATTTCGCTTTGAGAATGGAGGTTTTTTCTAACATTAGGGGTGGATTCAAAGAGTTTCATTCAACTTTTGACTTCTCACCCATCGATTTTGAAAAACCCTAACTTCAGGCTTCATGATTCTCATCACTAGGAATTGCTTGTTGGTGATTCTGAGTTGAATACCCCAAATATTAGTTGTTACGGGCCTTTTTGGTTATCGCGGTGTCAAATTTAATCATGAGTGGTCAAAAGGAGAGTTTCAGCCTTGGCTAAATATTTGTTCTGAAGAAGCTCGACTAATCCAAGATGGCTTGGATTGATTGAGCCTTAATCCACTCAGCCAATTCAAGACACCTAGGATTAGCTGAGGTTGGTCTTGCTTGCACTTAGGCTTCAAAACACACATTCTTGATCACATCTCTACATTCAAACATGAACTTCAGTGAAATTGAAACATTAGGCATCATCATTTAGATAGGTTCATACTTCAAATGCCATGCCATCAAATCAAAGTTCAGGCCAAAATTTGGTCATTCTAGCCAAAATCGGCTAATCCTAACTAGCTTGAATTAGCTGAACCATAATCCAACAGGCTAGTTCGAGCTAACTCAGATTAGCTGACTTTTTTTGTGTCTCCCCAAAGGTTACTCTTGTGGATTGTCAGATCACTTTCATTTAAATTGGAGTCATTTGTGATGCATTTGTGATTTGAAATCCTCCCTTAGAATGACATTTCAAATGCAGGATGGATTCAATTCATTATGGTTGGATTTGTATTTATTGCTTACTCATTACTTCCTACATTTTTTGGGTTGGATTAATACTCTCATGTAATCATTTGAGATTCATGATGGGTTTTTTTTAGCATCTATTAGTATCATCTTGATTGCATCAAACAAATGTCATTGGTAGAATGAATTGTACTAATCAGGTATATTATTAGTTGCATCTTGGTAATTGGTGTTTTCCTCTAACAGATGCAAGGTGAAGTGAGTTCTGACAAGAAGAAAAAGCCTACTCTGGTGCAAGAGGAGGTTAGGAAGAGGTAGGAAAGAATGAAGTATGATTTTAAAGGAATCTAGCCAAAGACTAGAATTGCATCAGCTTGGTGAAACATCAAAGACACAAACTTGGGGCATGTTGATTATGAAGATTTTCACAGAGAATGTATGGTGAGTCACCTACTTGTTCTCACTCACACTGGCCTGACACAAGCTATTGGTTTCCCTCCTATGCAGCTATGCCCAGAGTTGGTCCTGGAATGTGCAAAACATTATGACTCCAATAGGAGAATTATCATTGGCCTATAGGGAAGGATCATGGAAAACCTCATAGAAGAGTCCATTGCGGAGGTCATCAATATTGCTTCACATCACCACTTGATTGAGGAGATAAACATTGGTGAAGCAACTAAGTTTTATGATGAAAACCCATATAGAGCATTGGAGATCATGAACAACTCCTTGGTACTCAAGCCAAAGCCTCATTATTCCAAGTTTCCCAAGTAACTACACATGAGTGACTTTAAAATAGAGTACCATGATATGATAACCCTTCTAGGTAGGGTAATGGGAACCGAAAAAGCTCATAACTTCTAGTCCTGGATGTTCTTCCCCATCATATGAATTGTGGCCAATAAGCATTATCACTGGGTGAGAATCATAAGTAACAATTTGGATTCTAAGTTCAAAGTGTGCAGGAAATTGGGAAATTTACCATGACATCATATCTAGTACATATATTGGTACATAAGAACAAGTACAAGGGTTTAACTTGTAAGGGAGTGTTGGGACAAGAAGAAATCTAGGATGTATACCCTCAGTTACAGCATAAGACTTCCAATTATAGGAGAGCCAATGGTGCCTTCTTCATGTTCATTCCAAGGTTGTTGCATAATGCACTTCATGTTAGGATAACTACAGATGCAATGGATTTGATCAAGCAGCATGGGAAATGGTTCATACATTTTCCCAAGTTCTCATACATAAGAGTGCATGGATCCCATGTCGTTCTGCTCAGATTTCCCAGATACCCAACCAACAAGCTTTTGATGTTGGAGCTGACAAGGAAGATGATGCCCTTCAAGGAGATTCTACGGTTTGAGCTGACAAGGAAGATGATGCCCCTGCCAAAAATAAATTGGGTTGAGGAGGAAGCAACAAATCTGGACCGAATAACTGAGGGAGTTAAGGAATATTCAAGGCAGTGGGTAAAAGCAAAGGTGCAAGAATTGGAGACTGATGGTGTCAAATTCACATACGACCTGATGGGAGACATGGAGTCTCATTCTGAAGGGGGAGTTAATGAGGGAAATGATGATGCTTTTGAATCCCAAGGTATTGAAGAGTAGGGCAGAAAACCAGTGATCATAAAGAGGAGAACTAGGAGCCAAACATAGGTAAAATAAAGTGAAAATCCACCCCCATAGCTAGGAAAGTTCCTAAAGATGACACTGCAGATATGGAAGATGAGGCACCTCAACTTGTGAGGAAAAGATGGCTTGTGACAGAAAGGGAAAAGGTGGAAAAGGCCAAGAAGGAATGTGCTGACACCGATGCACCCTCTTCAGCTAGGATCATGGAGATAGACACCTCGGGGGAAAAGCCCCAAGTATATGTAAGAAAGATCCCTCCTAAGAAGAAGTTATCTCCCACAAAATAAGTAGAGGAGGGAGTCAAAAGTGAAGAAGTACTTGTTATCGATGATTAGGAGGAAGAAGTGAATGTTGGAAACAACTCTCCTCAAAATGTTCAAACATCTAAGGATGCAATTCATGAGGAAGGAAAAATATATAACAATCTCAAACAACATGAGTCAAAAGATGATGAGGTCTCCACCCCTACTGACGAGGAATGGAAATGAATGATGCAAGAGCTGGGACCATTAGGATTTGATGTGCACAATGGCAATGTGCAGCCTGGGGTACTTTAGGAGGAGCAATCCAAAACTCCTACAAAAAGTAAAGGTAATGAGAAGGATGATCAACCTTCAATCAAAAAAGATGCGGAAGAAATTGAAGACAATCCACAAAAGGATTAAAGTGAACAAGAGGATTCCTTAGTGAATAGGAATGTTGAACAGTCCAATTTCCCATAATGGTTGGAGAAACGAACATGTAAGAAGCCTACAATCGTGCAAGAGGAAACTTTGAGTTGGGACACATTGTTGAAACAGTGGGGACAGCCCATGCAGAGAAAAAGGGCACAAAGAATGCACGTGTGAGTTTAACAATAGAGTTGTACAAGTGGTAGTTCCTCCAATTGACAAGTTCAAGGATGAAGTCCAATCGTCAGATTACCGAATACAGACTATCAACTTGGGACCGGCCACTAAAGAGCAAGAAAAGGGGAAATTTTGAGACTCTTCATAGGAAATTCTTAGAAGATTGGACAGTGAAACTGCGGAGAAGGAGAAGTAAAAGAAGTTGTTGAATGACGTCCATAGATACCTCCAGCATCGAATGAGACCGATCTAGGCCATAGGCAGTGAAAGTGTAATTCCTGAGGGATTGTTTCCCAAGGAGATAGTTTCTAAAATTGAGGGGCTGAAAAGTTGTGTTCATTGTACCCAGGAGTGGCTCCAAGACATCAGCAAGAGAGGGGATGGGGCAATCGAACAAATTCTCCAAGTTCATACAGATGTTTCCGATTTCCTTCTCCATTTCTCATAGTTTACTACAGATTACAAGAAGTTCGATGAGTCAATTGTTGATGAATTGAAGAAGGTTATGCAAATACCAAAAGATTACTTGGCGTAGCGAGACGTCTCCCCTCAGGATGTGTTTGAAAAAGTGAGGGGATGGCTGGAAACCTGGAATTATAGGAAGGAAATTTTGTAAAAGGTCCTTAAGAAGATTGCCAAAATACAAGGAAAGATAAAGGAAATACATGATTGCTTCATTTCTTTCCTAGAGATAGTGACAGGAAGGAAGAAGTTTGGACAGAAAAATATGAATGTGACAACATTGCAGGCATGGTGGCATGAGGTCCACACCCCTTCTGATAGTGCTCCAGTTGTGAAAGAACATCTAGAGGACACTACAACATATATATCCAGGTTAGATAAGTACCATGAGTTGCAAATAGAGTGGAATAGGGTAATTCCACAGTACTTGGATGAATTTAAGGGATATAAGGCCAGAGTCAGATTCATTCTAGCTCCAAACATAGTAGAAGTAGAAAAGATTCTGGAAACAAATAAAGATTTGATCAAAGGGTTAGATGTTGACGAGTTGGAGAGAGCTGGAGAAGTTACCACCACCTAGGATTCACTTTAAACAAGCTGGAAGTGGTGTTTTTTCAGTTACAATCCAGAAATAGAGCATGTTCAGGGATTTTAACGTGCCTGTGGGCCCCACTAGTGGGTTCTATCGGCCTTTTTTATCCTTTTCCAGATTTGTATTCGGTCAACCTTGTGTGGCCGACCTTGACCTACCAAATTCGAATGCATGGCTGACCCATTATTGTGATCCCTATTCTAGGACACCCAAGGGGATTCTTGCCTGTAAATTGAAGCTTTTGCTTCATTCTTGAGGGTTAGACATTGTTAGAAAAATTGAGCATCATTGTAATAGCAGTAGTTGAGCTAGTAGTTAGAATTTATTTTAGGGCAAGTGCTGAAACATTGTGAATACTAAATATTTTCAAATCTGTGTGATGCAATATAAGTAAAGAGATTGTCTTTTTGGTGATCTTTCTTTTGTTGTATCATTTTGCATGCTTCCATTTATTCCATATCTTTCAAATTGCTACAAAGTTGTCATTTGCATGTTAGATTTTAGAGTTAAAATTGGATGCAGTAGTGTTTTGGGTTTAATATTTGAAGTGTTTGAGCGATCTATGGGTCCATACTTTTAGCAGCTTGTTGATTGCAAGTTGTTGTGCAAATTTAGCTTGGGGCTTGATTTTATGTGTTAAGTTCGGTTGTGGTTGTTTGTTCATTCCAATCATTTGAAAAGGTTGATTTTTTTGAATGCTTATGATTTGAAAATATTTTCATTCCTTAGAATATTGCACTACTTCTATGATACTGTAGGTTTAAGCTGGGTTCAATAGAATTTAATTTTAAAGGATTGGTCCACTTCAAGTATTGAGTCATATACACTGTTAATCTTAGGATCAGTTTATTTTCCAGCAAATCTCTTTGAACCCTTTTACCTTTTTCCATTTCTTTAAAAATTCAGGTTAACTTTAGGAATCTAAGCATCACCATATTGTCACATTTGATGATTTTGAAATTTTTAGTCATTGCTACATAAGGCCCCTTGTGATTACCAACTTTTTCACATATTATCTGAGTTGTTTTATGCATTGTCAAGACCTGACATTAGAGACCTTGGGGTTATCTCTGGAGGTTTGCTAATAGATATTTAACTTTCAAGAGAGATAGGATATCATATTTTGTCTAAGTTGTTGCTTTGCAAGAAAACACCATCATCGGACTTCAACTTGAAAAATTTATGTGGTGATTTGAAATTTTTGGCAATCCAACTCTGAATTCCTATTCATCTTGTAGATTTGACACCATCCAGATAAGGCAGAATCACCTAGATAGACCCCACCTGTAGACTTATCTGTACCTGTTGGTTGATCAAGAGGCATGGGGAAACCTCCATTGTTTAGCCTTGTGTTCAATGTTTTATTTTTCCTTTGTCAGTGTTCTATCCTGAATTATGTCCTCTTTCATAATTCTTCTTGAAAGAAGCGCCTGAATCATGGTTATCTTAGTTCAGATTAGCTTGAATTCTCCTCTAAGAATCCTATAATTAGTTTTTTTTGTTCCTCAAGTACGTCATCTTAGTGGACATCCTTTTTACCATCTCAGTCAATTCATTTATCTGATCCTTCTCTGGATTGTTCTGTTGTGGTACTGAGTTTTGAAGGAAGACCAATTGCATCATGGGTTGGTTCTACTATGCAAGTGGGAACTCGAAGCCTTGTAGGTATGAAGGAAATTGGGGCTACTGAGAGTAAGTCTATTGTTGCTGAGCTTGTAAGTAATGAGGCATTGGAGGTGCTGAATTGAGTGGCTTCCCTAGATGCAAGACTATTGGCAGCTGAGGGACTTGGTTTAGCATCCGCATCTGATGAGCTAGGGTTTGGGTAATTCCTTGGATTTGAGCCAGATGAGCAGCTGGTCCCAATCAAGGTAATGGACTTGAGATGTGTTACCCCAAGTACGTGCTTGTTGTAACTACTTCTGCATATGTGTCTACCAACCTAGAAGGCAGTGAGCGCATTCTTTTCACCAATGTGGATGTAGATTATCAAAGGTTACATAATAGACCAGCCTAGCCGAGGCATCATTGACCATGTAAGGTAGTTACAACTTCATGTAAGCCCTATGGAATCGATCATTGAAGAAGCTAATGGGATTATTGACTTCTCTCCAGACGGACATGAACTGCTGTTATAACTCAGAGGGGCTAATAGGAAGCTTGAACTTCTACAAAAATACGTCTTTCATTTGATCCCAAGTGGTGATGGATCTAGTCAATAGATGGATGTGCTATTAAAAGGCCTCTTCCCCTAATGAGTAGGGAAAGATCCTACAAGCCACATCTTCGTGTTCTATTTGAATATCCTTCAAGGTTGTTTGGAAGATCTTGATGTACTCTTCCGCTATCCTTTGTGGATCACATGGGTAGAATTTAGTACAAAAGCTTTCTAGATTCTTCAGCATGTCATGATAATCATTGAAGGATAATGGGGATGGGTTATTTATGAGACAAGCCATTGTAGGAGGTGGAGGCTACATTTTCTTTGCTACAATAACCTGGGGCTGCAAGGGAGCAACAATTGGGGCAATGCCTTGGAAATGGAGTGTTGGGAATGGGACAACACCTTGGCTATGGGAGGTGAGGGGTGGAAAGGAAGTTTGGAGTAGATGAGTGGACGGAAGTGTTGTCGAAAGTGAAGGGGAGGAATGGGATGATGAATGGAAGGGGATGGAGATGATGGATGGTGGATGGAAGGGGCTGAAGTGGATGCTTCCCCTTTCTTGGATCTCTTATCCTTGGTAGGGGTCTTGATTTCTTGGAACTCCCCTTTGTTTGGTGTAGATCGAAGTATTCTATGAAACCTTTGAGGGGAGAAGGAACCAATTTGATCCAGCTTAGCTAAAGTTCCCTCCTTCTTGCACCAGTTATGTTGATGAGTGTTTTTAAACTTCTCAACATAGAAAATGCAAAAGTGCAATGCCTCTCTTGTAAGGTGAAATATGTAACTAGGTTTCAAAAAATCACCCCAAGGTCTCTCGGGTGTCAGGTCATGAATTGCAAAAATAACCCAGTTGATTGATATGATTTGTTGGTAATCACAAAGGGAATTTATGGTTGGCTAAGCATGGAGGGAATTGGATCATTAAAGGAGTTTTATGAGTTCTAGAAATGTGGTACAATTGCTGCAAGTTCGGGACAACAAGCTAAAACTCCATATTTGTCATCAGATTTGGCTTTACAATGATGTCAAAACTTTACTTCAACTTTAATTTTCAAAGAAAATTCAAAAAGAAAAAGGGATATATGGTTTCCTAAACCTGCAACTAATTTTGAACAATAAAAATGGAGGATGCTACAGTGGACAACCTTCTTACAACTAAGTTCCACTTAACCAAGGACAACCTACAATTTCATGAAACAAGTGTAATCTTCTAAGGTCTATAGATTTTCAACTATCCATTCACCATTTAAATCATGAACAATAGATGAACTTAAGTGCAGCAATAAAAAAAATTCTTAGACTAACTTTACACAATTTTTTATCATCAATAGTCAACAAAATTATGAGCAAGGAAGATATTAACACCATAGCATTCTTCACCATTGAAGTGCAACATAGAGTAACAACTAAAAATAACTTAAAATTATAACGACAAAGCTAAAATCTAGTATTGAGGAGACGAATCATGCACACATGTGAAGAAACACAAGAACCCATCAAAATATTACAATTCTCATTAAATTTATGCAACATGCCTTTACACAACAACTCAACTCTCTCTTTGTAAATGAGAGGAGACCCCTATTTATAGTTTTCCAAAAGTAAAATGAATGGTGAAGATTTAATTTCATTGTGTGGCTCAGATACATTTTACATTAGGGTTTCACCTACCCCCAAATATATGACAGTATAAAATACATATTTTGTCTTTTCCCTATTTTGTCATCTAGAGACCCTGGCATTGTAGCAGTTTTGTCCCGTAGTGGTTGTCATCCCTATAACTATACTGTCAAATATACATCATCTATGACTGGTTTTCTTGCATTTTTCTAGAGAGTAGCATACTTCGCAAATTTCTTGATTAAATCCTAGAGCTTATCTGATTCCATGATGTCAAATTGAATGGTTTGGAAGGATATCTTCTTAAGTCTCCCAGTGATCTACTCCTAGCTCTTAGTGCATTGAGGGGTTGCTTTGATGACTTGCTTAGACTGCACAAAAGCTTAGGAAGAAAAGTCCATAAAGTCTAGTGATAGTGTATCTATAGACCCTTGCTCCATCTTGTGGAAGAACAGCTTGATCTTCTTTGGTTCTATCTCCAGAGTAGACATCTTGTAGTCTATAATCATTTTTAGGTAATCTTCACTGTCACCCCAAAGTTTCACAACCCATTCAAGGGCGAGTTATAGCTCATGCAAGGACATCTCCAGAGCCTCCTTCCTATAATCAAGCCCCATTTTCCATGTCTTCACTAGCCAATGGTCATCCTTTATGAGTACTAGTTCCTTTTCCCATATTATCTGGGGAAGCTTTAGGATGCTTTCAAGCTTAGGATATGTGATCCTATATAGCTTGATGAACCTATTGCATGTCTTTATCATTTCATCTATTTGCTTCTACTACCCTCAAAACTTGTTGAATTCCCTAGCAGCATGCTAGATGCCCATGTCGCCATTATATCTCACTCATTTGAACCAATCCATTGTGGACTTGGTTCAGTTCCTCATCTTTTCCATTCTATATAGTTCTGAGAGAGAGAGAGGAGAGTGGGCATGCATGATTTCATTAGGGCCTCTTCTTCCATGGATGTCCACTATTGGATATAGGCAGTGATATCTTCCACTTGTTCCTTTAGCTCCTCCTTGGTGGATTGATCTTAATTCATATGTTGCATGATTGTGGCCACAAACCCTTGAAATTCATCTATTTTCTGTTCATGGGTCGTCGAGCCCAAATTAATTGTTGATATGTTGTAAGTTTGACCTTGCACTGTGCTCATATCTTTGTCTACTATAGGAGTAGCAATTTTCACCGTTCAGGATCCAAAGGCATCTATTGTGATGTGGGAGTGAACTCTAGGCTTATTCTCTTTTCTTGTCTTCATTTGTGCCCTAACTAGTATTTCCTCAAGCCTAGCCCTTGGATCAACGACCACATGAGTCTTCTTTTGTAATTGTCTTCCTAGCCAATTAGGAACCTTGGTTTTCTCCTTTGGTGATTCATGATCACCTTCCTCTTTTTGTTAATGTTGAGGCCACTTCTCTTCATTTACAGGGGCATCAAAAGTTACATTTTCCTTGGTGATGCCTTCTCCTTGGGGAACCTTCTCTTCTTTGCATTCAAGATCATCATGGTGCTCAAGTTTGGGGATCTTTCTTAGCACCTCCTTTAACACCTCCTCTTCTTCCTTATCTTTCTCTTTTTCTTCTTTCTCCTTGGGAGGTACTTATTTTTCCTATACTAGGCCCTTGTCTTGGCCAATTGGTGGTGGTCCTCTTAATATTTCCACATCTATATCTGTGTCAGCCTTTTCTTCAAAAATGTTCCCTTCAGGATCAGCCCTTTCATTCTTATTCTTGGGTTGTTTGGGCATCTCTTCATCCAATTCCTAGTCTGATGTTTCTATGATGTATTAGTCATTGAGAGCTTTATTATATTCCTCTAAAGAATGTGAACTTTCCTCATCGGATGCCACCTTGTCCAAATTTATACTTATCCTTCCCTCTGGATGCTCAAAGTAATCATGTCAATATGAATCCTCAGGCTCAACTACATCCTTCACAGCCTCTCTTTGTCATTCTACGTGACGCTTCTCCATCTCTTCTGAGATCTGCATTGTAGCTTCCATCTTTGGAGGCTTTGAAGGTGGTGGAGAAAGAGGCAAGGCAACATCAATTTGGGCCATCAGGGCTTGGACTATGGGGTCAAGGATTACCCTAGAAATTTCAGCAGGTATGTTTTGCATAAATTTCGCAAAAGCATGCAGTAGGGTAAGAGGCGGCATGGTGACAGTGGTCATTGTAGACAGTGGAGTAGAGAGAGCAGGTAGTGGAGGAGGGAGTGAAGATGATAGCGGGGATGTAGTGGAGGAAGAGTTTGTAGACACTAAAATTTGGTCTAAGCCTGCGACTTCAATTTCTTCATAATTCATATTGACATGGTCATCATTAAATAATGTTAATTATTTAATTACTTTCTAAAGTCCTTTCTCATCTATTAATTAAATAACTTTTAATTATTTAATTAATTCATTTTAACATTTATTCTTCTATTAATTAAATAAACTTAATTATTTAATTAATTCATATTGTCTTTATTCAAATCCTGATTAATTAAATAAGCATCCTCTATTTAATTACATCACTAATTAACTTTATCCTCCATCTTAAATTAAATAAATTCTTATTTAATTTATCTTTATCGTATTTTCAACTATAATTAAATAAATACTTTAATACTTTAATTATTCATTTAACCTTTTCTTCACTCAAATAAATCTTATTTATTTAATTAATCCTTAAATGTCAAATCTTGAATTAAATAATCATTTAATTCATAAAATTCTATTTTTAACACATTCTTCTATATTTAGATAAATGTTTAAGTTATCTAAGTATTCATTCTCACTTGACTCAAGATCTATTTAAATCAACCAGTTATCTCCTGATTTAATGTTTGAGTGTCTTTCATGA